>JAOTBA010000005.1:34719782-34730337 GCA_025629845.1 Erythroxylum squamatum
TGCAAATGCATTTCCCATCTCTCATGAAACACCCATATTTCCTATTTTACCCTTCCCGCTGGTACCGGGATATTACACATAGTTCTCCTTTCTGAGTCGAGGTTGGGTGCTATGGCCTTATGAGTCTGGGTATCCCTGTTTCTCGGCAGTAACGACCTTTTTTGAACATCTGCTAATCTGGGTAATGGGTCCTAGCTCATGAATAAGTTTCCACAGGTTATGGTCTATGCTTTGCATGCAGCTATTGGGAGGGGATGGCGACGCAGGGCTGCATGCACGGAAAACGAGGAATGTTTATACACATTGCGCAGGGTTCTTCTGACACATTACGTGTCGTATCCGCTAGCTTCCTCAAACCTCTTGACAACTCGGCGTTCTCCACAAGAAACAGTCAATTTTCCCCTGTTGCGAACCGTTGCTACCGCGCTTTTTAACCTGACATTTTAAGATTTACAAGTTCATTATTCTTCAATCTTTTTACAAACACGCCTTCTCTTTTAAAACCGCAGCTCTCGTATCTTTGGAACATTTTCCCTGCTATTGCTTCATTATTAGATTATTAGCCCTTTGAGTATTATTAATAGTAATTTTATTTGTATTTATTCCATCTACGAAGCTGTCTCTATTTATATATATATATATATATATATATATATATATATTATTTTATATATCTATCCCTATTATTTGTCATTATTGCCATTATTTTCTTATTTCATATGTATTTATTTATTTATTTTTATTAGTAATTTATATTTTATTAAGTTTTTTTCTTCCATGTCCTACATCATTATTTTGCATATTACATCTGCATGTGGGTCTACCGGAAACAGTCTCTCAACTATATAGGGGTAAGGCTGTGTAATATATGACCTCCCCAAACCCTGCTTCACTGCGAGATTTCAGACTGAATGCGATGATGACGACGACGACGACGATGAAATTTCATTTTTCTTATAGTGTTAGGAGTCCAGTTTTGTGGTTTCTTATAAGTTGCGATAATATGTAACTACGTTAATATGAGTTGTGTTTTGCTGAAACTTTTGCACAATATTCTGATCATCAGTGACCCTACGTTTCTGTTGGCATAAAATTTGAGCCATGCGTTTCTACACAAGTTTCTTCGATGAACAAAAGGACAAAACAGAGTAATAACTTGGTAAGGTATCAAAATATTTGACTAAAGTCTTCTCATTGCCATGCCTTTACATGATTGTCTCTTATATGCTGCATGATATCATCAATTAATAAGTTAATATTAAGGTGAGAAGAACCTCCTGCTTCAACTGCTTTCTTTGCCATCTTTGAAAGCTTCATTGCTCTTTCTCTTCTTTTTTCTCCCTCTTTTTCTTGAGACATGACTTCATCTATTGCATCCCTTATTTGCTTCCACTTCACCAATACTCCATGTTTATCTTCATCTCCTATATGCACGACTACCTCAGCTCCAACTCTCACACCAATATCCAACAGTTGTACCACCAACTTCTCATTGTAAAACTGCTCTGCAAATAGGGGCCATGTTACCATTGGCAACCCTGCACAAATGCCCTCTAGGGTTGAATTCCAGCCACAATGTGTTAGAAATCCTCCTACTGCTTGATGAGATAATATTAGCACTTGGGGAGCCCAACCTCGAATTAAGAAGCTTCTCCCTTTAACCCTTTCCTCATATCCACTTTCAATTAGCCACTTATCCATTTCTTCCTTTTTATGTCCTCCTCTAATAACCCAAATGAATGGCCTGTTTGAGGCTTCTAAGGCTAAACCAAGTTCTATCAACTGGGATGGTGTCATCCGGTTGAGACTTCCAAGACAAGCATAAATTACAGATCCCGCCTCTTGTGACTCAAGCCACTTCAAGCAAAGGTTTTCGTCAGTTGAGGCTTTGTTACCTCTTTGTGCTTTGTCCAAGTCCTCAGTGTTACATAGTGACACAGGGCCTACTGTCCATACTTTATCACCTCGAACTGTTTTGTATGCTTTGACGTAGTCTACTTCCAGCTCCTCGAAGCTGTTGATCAGATTTCCATAAGCTTCTGCTTCTGCTGCCCTTACTTTATGGCGGAAGTCTTTCAAGTCCAAGTGTTGACCTGGGTTAAAGTATCCAGATAGCTGGGCCCTTGTGAATTCAATTTGGTCGGGCAATCCTGGTACCAGAAAAGGTTCTGAATTGTGGGCTGTTTCATAAACTTTGGAGACATGTAAATTGTGAGAACACAAGGAAGTGAAGCAACTTGTTCCGTCGAAGATAAGCCTCGGAATGTGGAATTTGGATGCTAAATCAGCTGTCCATGGTATGGTTTTATCAGCTATTAGGCAGCTTGGACTAGGTGTTAACTTGCGAAATAACAGTTCTAGTGGCTGATGCAACATATCAAGTGCGTGGACGAAATTCCTAGTCAAGCTCGGTGAGGGTAGAATCTCTACACTTTCGCACCCTTCTGGCAACCCTGCCTCAGTTGCTGGAAAAGGAACAGTCACGACGCGGATTGGTAGCCCAGATCTTATGGCACGATCTAGACTGAGATTTCTAGCAGCATTCAGGGGTGTTGTAAATATGGTGACAATGACATTTCGCTGTGCTAAAAGCTTGGCAATGTCAATCATGGGAATAATGTGGCCTTGGCTCAAAAAGGGTATCAAGACAAAGTGAGTTTGGGAAGCCATTCCAGTTCTGATACTTGGAAGATAATGAAAATGAGCTGAAGGTACCAATAATTTCTAGTATTGTGGCGCTTATATTGGGAATTACAGTAGATGCTTCTGACGTAAGAGCATACCTAGGTATGTACGCAATCAAAGAAGAATATCATTTTCTAATATTTGCCATATTCTGTTGCACTTGTGACTTACCGATGTGGTCCTTGTTCACGCGAGGTTCGTCACTTGTCTTTGCATTAAATGTACATTACGGTTGTCAATTCCCAGTTGATTTTCTTCTTTGCATTAAATATCTTACGGTTGTCAATTCCCAGTTGATTTTAAATATCTTACGGTTGTCAATTCCCAATTGATTTTTCTTCCTTGCATAAGGTGTGTTACGGTTGTCAATTCCCAGTTGAATTTTCTTCCTTGCATCCATTAGGACTTTCTTTTTAATAGAAAATGTAATGAATTAAGCTTTAAAGGCAATCCAGAGTTTTACATAAGCTATATAAGGAGCTTGACAGAATTTCTAGAATAATCTAAGTGCCCAAAATAAACCACTGTATTGCTAGTGAGTCAGTTTAACGTGCTTAAACTTTCCATGTACTAGACCAGTATTCAGTATTAAGGGAGTTGAGATTGTGAAGACTGAAGTATTATCTAAGCCTCAAATATAGACGTTGGAGGAATTGTTCCATGGTTTAGCCTTTATTATGAAAACCCTAAAGGTTTCTCTCATCCCAAGTAGCCTTGATAAGTAAGGATATCGCTATGCAGAAGCTCAATCTTTCAGGATCGTCCTTGCATACAAATTGGTTACACCAAGAAATAAACGAGCTCCAGTTGCTCGACACATTCAATATACGACAATGATGAAGGATAATGTTCCAGCTAGGCTTTACAAAAGCACACTAGAAAAATAGGTGGTCTTGGATTTCCTCCTCCCATCGATATAGTATGCATCGGTTTGTATGAATAGAAAGTCTTTAGTTTGTCGATCGTAGGTAGACGATGTTGCATAGCTAACCACAAAGTAAGGGCAACCCTCGAGTGGTAGTGTTTTACCCATATCACTTGAGTCGAAGGAAGAACACCATGTTGTCTCTGAAGAAATTCGATCGTTCACGACAGGTTTCACTAGAGAAACTCCCATTCTGAACTAGATGGAAGATAACTCGGTCCTTACCTTCATATAGATTGGTTTTAAGTAATGCCTGGTAGATGGAGGAGGACATTGCTTGATGGATGAATATATGCCTATCTTCGAGAGCCTGAGCTACTATTATATATCTCTGGAGGTAGAAGCATCCATTAGGACTTTGCATAGTTGCTTTTATTGGAAAATCGGGTCAATATTTGATCTCGCGAGTAGCAAAAAAATTACGAGCTTTTTTTTCATATTTGATTTCCAAAAGTCAAGATTATTTAGAAGTCTATAAAATGATTAATGCATAAATCATAATAAAGCAATAATTATAATTCATACCTTATTGCAAAATTTGATTATATTCTTATCGCATTTCTTAAACTGTTTTTTAAATTGGCACTTCTCAACTGCTGTAGCTGCATAAGTATCTGACCTCTAACAGTAACTATATAACAAATTGAAAGAATTCTGCAACTTTTGTAGAGAAAGTTTAACAAAAAGTGCTAGCATCGTTAGAACTTACACCTCTTTATAATATGTTTTGGACATTTTAATAATTTAATTGAAATTTAATAAGAATAATACCAATTGTGCACAAATAAGATCAAATATCTCATATTCATCGTTATTTATTAAATATCAAATATTTAATCATAAAATTTCTCAAACTTTACAATCAAGTTTAACTTAATTAAAATGTATCGTTCTTTGCATGTTACTCGTTAGGTTCCCAAATATATTAGCAATGGATATAAATTATAATTGTAAATCATATTTACAATTAGATAAATTAAACTTATTTAATATATCTTTATATTTCTAATTAAACAATTTATATACATAGATCAAGATTGACTGTTCAACAACACATCATGATTATTCAAATATTTAGAAATGTCAAAATGGTTTGACTAACCTTTTCATACATAATTTTTCGTATAATTCAATACTTTCATTATATAATATTTCGATTAGACATAAAGCATCTAATTAATAAGAGATGAAAGTAAGGCGGGCTGAGCCAAGCTCTAGCAAGGTAAAGAATGGGACCCGACTTCTTACTTTTTAATTTTTAATTTTTTTAAATTTTAATAGAAATTTATTCAATTAAAAATATGATATGAGAAATTCAATTAATTGAAGTTACAAATTTCAATTGATTGACAAAAATTTTGATTTCATAATGAATGAATATATAAAACGTATATATATTGATGAAATGAATAAGATGAAACCAAATTCATTAATGAAGGGGGATATGATTATAGGAACTGAAAGAAAAAGATTATAATTAAAGTGAGAATTCAATTAATTAAAGTGACAAATGTAAATTGAATAATAAAAATTAAAAGTTTATAATGAATAAATATATAAAACGTACATATATTGATATAATAAATAAGATGAAATTAAATTCATTAATGAAGGAGTTTAACTAGATTAATAAATATTGAGATTTTATAATAAATGAAGATATAAAACATACATATATTGATATAATGAATAAGATGAAACCAAATTCATTAATGAAGAAGAATATGATTATAGGAAATGAAAGAAAAAGATTATAATTAAATTGATCGATTCAATTAACTAAAGTTACGAATTTCAATTGATTAATACAAATTGAGATTTTATAATGAATACATAAAACTTACATATATTGGTAAAATGAATAAGATAAAATTAAATTCATTAATGAAGGAGGATATAATTATAGGAAATGAAAGAAAAAGATTTTAATTAAATTGATCAATTCAATTAATTGAAGTTATGGATTACAGTTGATTAATAAAACCTGAGATTTTATAATGAATGAATACATATATTATAAAATGAATATATAAAACGTACAATATATTATAAAATGAAACAAAATTCATTAATGAAAGAGGATATGATTATAGGAAATGGAAAATTATTATAATTAAAGCGAGAAATTCAATTAATTGAAGTTATTAATTTTAATTGGTTAATAAAATTTGAGAATATATAATGAATGAATATATAAAACGTACATATATTGATAAAATAAATAAGATGAAATCAAATTCATTAATGAAGGGAGACAGGATTATAGGAAATGAAAGAAAAAAATTATAATTAAAGTGATAAATTAATTTAATTGAAGTTATAAATTTTAATTGATTAACAAAAATTGAGATTTTATAATGAATAAATATATAAAACGTGCATATATTGATAAAATAAATAAGGCAAAACTAAATTCGTTAAAGAAAGAGAATATGATTATAGGAAATTAAAGAAAAAGAATATAATTAAAGTAATCAATTGAAGTTACAAATTTTAATTTATTAAAGAAAATAGAGATTTTACAATGAATGAATATATAAAACGTACATATAGTATAAAATGAATAAGATGAAACCAAATTCATAAATGAAGGAGGATAAGATTATAGGAAATGAAAGAAAATAGATTATAAGTACAATGAGAAATTCAATTAATCAAAATTACGAATTTCAATTGATTAATAAAATTTGAGAATTTATAATTAATAAATATTTAAAATGTACATATATTGATAAAATGAATACAATTGCAGGAAATGAAAGAAAAGATTATAATTAAAGGAACCAATGATTAATCTCAATTAATTGATGATAAGAACAAAATTCATTAATTGATGACCTAATTGACAAAAATAATTATCCAGATTTTTTAAATGATACAATTTACAAAAATTCAAGATAAAATCATGAAATAATATTTTGGACTAGGATTTTGGAACTGTGAGAGACTGGGAGTGGAAACTGGAGACTAGAGAGAGTGAAGACAAGAGAGAGCAACTAATTATTGTAATCAAGATCATTAATAATTTGCATCACTTCTTCTATATGTAAAAACATTATATTTAGTAGTATAATATTAAATCTAAATGAATCTTAAGCGTATGAAAATAATTAAATATATCTTCATCATCGAATATTTTATCAAAATAATGTCCACTTGATTGATGAGTGTAGGTATATGTATAACTAGTCACCTCTGCATCATTATTTGTGGCTTTATTAGTATACAAGTTAAAAAAACAATACAAGTTAAAAAAAGATTTTACCCTCAATATCTTCATCATATAACCAACTTCAGACACACATAAGGGCTTCCACAGTATGAGGATGAATTTGAGCAGGGTGAGAACTAAAAACCCAACCACCAGTGTTAAAAGCATACTCCAAAGCAATAGTAGATGATGAAATTGCTAATAGGTCTCATGTAATTACTTACATGGTCAAAAATTTGTTTCCATAACTCTTCCACCATAATAATGCATCGAATTGCACACCTTCAACTTCGGCGCCACAATCTTTTGTTAAATATTTATCTAACTCCATCATATTGTTCGAAGTCCTAGTCCTTTTTTTCTTTTATAAATTTTGTAAGTGAAAGTAATAAACTGCTCTCAAAAGATGAGTCCGAACCTGAAACTGAAGCTAAAGCTGAATAGCCTTAACTATTGCAAAATCGATCCTAAATTTTGTCCACTCTAAGTTGATAATCATTAAACAATTCATATCATAATTTTTTAATGACATCTACATGCTCTTGGGTTTAATCACCATACAACACATTATATATAAAATTAGCCCCCCTAACTTTTGTATCTTAGGTCTAGCACAGATAAGACTACAATAGTCTATTCAACCATATGCCGATAAGAATTCAATTTCTCCATCATTTGGTATGTCATAACTTGAATAACCTCATTAGAATCAAACATCCAATCAGATAAAACTTTCTTTATCTCACAAATAGTGTTAATTAACAGTGCAAAGTTGGATATTTTGTTCATGAGAACAATTTAGTCGTAGTGTAAAATAATTCCAACTTCGCATAAAGTTCTCCAGCTAACTCAGAATTAGAATTTAATCTCTTCAGATAATTTGTAGCCGTATGTCTCTAGTTTAATCATAATTAATAATCATCTGACTCTGGGGTCCACAGATCAAGATATAGTCCAATTACCAAAATATGTTCAATAAAAATCATCCCAGTTATCATACTTCAGCACAGTCACATTTCCATCTTGAAGTCATTAAACAATCCACTTCAAAAGGTCCTAATTTTTTTATAGAAATGAAGATCAATTTCTTATCAATCCATTGGTTTAAGAATCAAGTCATTTGGACATCGGATGAAGAAGTTATAACAAAAATATCAAAGGATGTTCAGGGTAAACTCTTCAGGAAAATCAATGGAAAGTAGCGATTGTGCTGCGATCCTAAGCAGTGAAGTCACGATCTTGCTTCTTCTTCCTTCACCGAACAGCTCTTTCATCTATTTTCCATTTTTCCAAATCTCTCATTCTTATACTTTATAACTAAAGCATCTATACATGAATCATCTTTTCTGCATTTCTATATCCAACCAATACAATCTCTAAACAAGTCAGATTCAAACTTATTCTCCAAACTACAAAAATCCTTAACTTCATTTTTACTTCCTCTCTCTACTGTAATTTTCCAATTCTTATACTTTCATATGAAGCATATCTTTTCAATTTGTACACTTCCATTTTCTACTATGGTCTATTTCACTAAGTTTCTCTTTAAAACCATATGCAATCAGTGTTACACTATTACTGCTCAAAAATATCAACTCATCTTTCTCATCACTGTCACCAAAACTAGCTTCATACACAAGTCATGCATGTGTTCATTTCCAGTGCTATAACATCATCAAATTCATTTACAAAATATCCAGAAAACTGTAACTCAACTTACTTGCTTTTTCAGAAAAATCGCAGCTTTGACAGTGACGAACAAGGTTTCGGTGTTGAATACAGAACAAGGCAAATATTGAAGAATAACAGAGCTACAAAACCTTGTCTTTCAAAACCACGTGCTCACGTGTTTTCTTAATTCCTTGACACATGGCTCCCTTGCATGTGAGCCATTTGGGTGATTTGGGAGCCATGTGTCACCCAAATAGAAGTGTTACATGTCATAATGTCATTTGTCTATTTTTCTGAATATCCCAAAATTTCCAGAAAATTCCTAAAATTTTCAAAAATTTCAAAATAATACCAATTGTCTCCAAATAAAATTTCCACAATTTAATCACATTTACAAATCCATTTTACCTAGGAAATGTAAATGAAAACGTGTACAATTTATTTGTATGTGTCAAAAGTACATATGCGCATATCAGCAAATACTCAATTATGCAAAGCATACAGTGCACTAAAATTCCTCAATTTTCTAACCCCCTAACTTGGGGTGTTACAATTCTTCTCTCCTTAAGAAAATTTCGTCCTCGAAATTCATACTTGATATGAATATTTGCGGATTTTGAGCTTTTATGGTTTCTTCTGGTTCCCATGCTACTTCTTCAAGTCCATGGTGTTGCCATAGTACTTTTACCAAAGGAATTTGCTTATTCCTAAGTTGCCTGACTTCTCGGGGTAATATAGAAACTAGCCCTTCTTTATACGAAAAATCCAGTTGTACCTGAATTTTGTGCACTAAAATTTTATGTGTCACATCAGATCGATATCTTCTTAGCTTAGAAACATGAAACACATCATGTAGCTTGGCCAATTCTTCAGGAAGAGCCCCCGGATAAGCTACTGGTCCAACATTTTGAAGAATTTCGTAAGGGCCAATGTAACACGGGCTAAGTTTACCTTTCTTACCAAATCGAAGTACATTCTTCCACAGTGACACTTTCAAGAACACCTTATCGCCTACCTAATACTCAATATCTCTCTTTTATAGGTCAGCATAAGATTTCTGCCTATCATTGGCAGCTTTCAACCTTTGTTGAATAATCTAAATCCTTTCTTCAGTATCTTTCACAATTTCAGGCCCGATCATCTTGCTTTCACTCAACTCAATCCAAGATACTAGAGTTCTACACTTTCTACCATACAATGCTTCATAAGGCGTCAGGCCAATGCTAGTCTAATAACTGTTGTTGTAACTTATCATTAGTTCTCTACGCATCACAAATCTCTTGCTTATCATCAGTTCTCCACACATCACATATCTCTTGTATCAAAGTAGGCCTTGCTTTCAATTGAGATATTAAAGCTCCATCAGACACTAGTCTCCATTCAATATGCTTAAGTGGTAATGCCGAAATGGTCTTCCGACTCAAAGCATCAACTACTACTTTAGCTTTACCCAGATGATAGTCCATAATACAATCATAGTCCTTAAATAGTTCCAACCAACTCTGCTGTCTCAGATTAAGTTCCTTCTGGGTAAGCAGATACTTCAAACTCTTATGATCTGCGAAAATTCTACATTTTTCACCATATAAGTAGTGCCGCCAAATTTTCAAGGCAAACACTACTGTTGCAAATTCCAGATCATGAGAAGGGTAATTATGTTCATGTGACTTTAGTTGCCTAGAGGCATAAGCAACTACCTTTCCATCCTGTATCAATCAACTAATCAATTAAGTCTTCAATCCTCGGCAACGGATACTTGTTCTTCATTGTGACTCTATTCAATTTCCTTATATCGATGCACTCTCAGTAGTATATTTAGCTTCCTTTGTTTGAATCTCATACTTATCCGACTCCAGTATTCACATTTAATCCATTCATTACTCATTTATTCATTCTTATTCAATATTCATTCATTCATATCCAAACATATATTACATCCGTACACCGTAACATCATTTGCCAAAGCAACCACTTTATCAGATGTATACTCACAATAACTAATCAACTTATTCTTGAGGGTTTCCTACATATATTGCTATCTTCTGCTTCGTCTTACTTGAATA
>JAOTBA010000005.1:34730437-34741786 GCA_025629845.1 Erythroxylum squamatum
GCTACATTTAGGTGGTATCAGAGCATGGTTTGGCATCTGTTGGGACATATAGGAATGTTAAGCATGAAATATCGTGAAAAATGTGGATAATGATTGAAGTTATTATTTGTTATAGGTCATCCGCTTTAGGTGATCAGATTGATCAACCAGCTGACCAAGGATCTGTAGGAGCCAGTAAAGAGTCCTCGGTACCTCGATCTGAGGAGAGGCCTCCTAGAGTTCCCGAGAGAAGGGAGAGGAGGTATGATAGGCTGCGGAAGCAGTGAGCTATGAACTTCTATGGCAGCACAGACCCTGTTGAGGCCGAGGGATGGTTAGAGAGGACAGAGAGAGTATTTGATCAGATCGACTGCGAGCCTGATGAGAGGTTCGATTACGTAGTGTCATTACTGTAGGGCCCAGCTTACCAGTGGTGGAAGACTGTTCTCGGTAGTACCACCAGGCTTTTCCAGTTGAAGTGGGGAGACTTTTTGAGAGTCTTCAAAGACAACTACATGCCTAAGATCTATCTGGACATGAAGATGCAAGAGTTCTTGGAATTGAAGCAAGGCAAGATGTCCGTGGCGGACTATGAGGTCCGATTTAATGAATTGATGAGTTATGCTACTGCTCTGATCCCTACAGAAGAAGACAAGTGCAGGAGGTTTGAGAATGGGCTTAATATGGAGATTAGAACAAGGTTAGCGAGGTCTGACATGGGCACTTTCACTGAGTTGAGAGCTGCCTCAATTAAAATTGAACAGTTGATGAAGGAGAAACAAGTAGAGACTGGGCAAGGGTCCAGAGGAAAAAGGCCTAGTGAGAGTCAGGGCAGTTCTGGCAGGAGCTTCAGGAAGCACCAGAATAGACAATTCAGATCCTCAAGTGGATCCAGACAGTCAGGATTCAGACAGAGGGGTGATTTTACACAGGCTGGCAGTGGAAGAGGTACAGTGCAGAACCAGCAGCCCCCATGTGAGCATTGTGGGAAAAGGGACGGTGGAGAGTGCTGGATTATATCAGGGGCTTGTTTTGCATGTGGCTCTTTAGAACATAGAGTCAGAGATTGTTCGGTTGTTGCTGGAGCCCAGTCTGGTGTGAGTGGGAGATCTGAGAGTAATACTACAGTCTAGCAGAGCAGAGGTGGTGGATCTGGACAAAGGGGCAGAGGGAGAGACAGAGGGAGAGCTGGGAGTTCTTCCACGAGGACTGAGGGACAGGACAGCCGACCACAGTCCCAGGCTAGGGTCTATGCTATGACCCGGCAGGAGGCCCAAGACTCACCAGATATGGTTGCAGGTGCGCTTCTTGTTTATGATTTAGAGGCATTTGCATTGCTAGATCCAGGATCCACACACTCCTTTATTGCACCGCATTTGGCATGTAGATTGCATTGTGATAGGGAGATACTACAGTATGGGCTAGAGGTGAGTACACCTCTAGGTAGTACTACTGTTATTGGTGAGGCATGCAAGGGGTGCTTAATTAGGATTGATCAAGCAGAGTTGGAGGCAGACCTGATAGTGTTACAGTTGAGGGAGATAGATGTGATTCTAGGTATGGATTGGCTCACTGCCCATAGGGCCATCATGAACTGCTATACCAAGGAGGTAGTACTGGAATCTCCTGGTCAGCCGAGGGCAGTATTCAGAGGAGTTAGTCAGGCAATGCCAGCTAGGACGATATCCTTCATGAGTGCTTTGAGGTTGATGCAGGGAGGATGTGAGGCTTATTTAGCCCACGTCATTGATACTAGAGTATAGCAGAGTGTACAGGACATTCTAGTAGTTAGGGAATTCCTAGATGTGTTTCATGATGAGTTACCTGGTTTACCACCAGATCGAGAGACGGAGTTCACAATTGATCTAGTTCCAGGTGCCGCTCCGATATCTATTCCTCCTTATAGGATGGCACATGTGGAACTAAAGGAGCTGAATGTCCAACTTCAAGAGTTACTGGAAAAGGGTTTCATTAGACCCAGTGTTTCACCTTGGGGAGCTCCAATGCTATTAGTGAAGAAGAAGGATGGGACTTTGAGGTTGTGCATTGATTATAGGCAACTAAATCGAGTGACGATGAAAAACAAGTATCCGTTGCCTAGAATTGAGGATTTGCTTGATCAGTTGCAGGAAGCTCAGGTATTTACTAAGCTGGATCTGAGATTAGGGTATTATCAGTTGAAGATAGCGGAGGCTGATATTCCTAAGAGTGCATTCAGGAGTAGATATGGGCACTTCGAGTTCCTAGTGATGCCGTTTGGGTTAACTAATGCCCCGGCAGCTTTCATGGTCTTGATGAATAAGGTGTTTCAACCCTACCTGGATCGCTTTGTGATTGTGTTTATTGATGATATTTTGGTGTATTCGAAGAGCAGAAAGGAGCATGTTGAGCATCTGAGAGTCATCTTATAGATTATGAGGGAGAAGCAATTGTATGCCAAATTCAGTAAGTGTGAATTTTGGCTAGATCAGGTTGTATTTCTGGGTCACATAGTGACTGGATATGGCATATAAGTAGACCCGAAGAAGATTAAAGCAGTGATGAATTGGGAAGCTCCGAGGAATGTGTCAGAGATTCGAAGCTTCCTAGGATTGGCTGGGTATTACCGGAGGTTTGTTGAGGAGTTTTCTTTGATCTCGGCCCCTCTGACAAAACTTCTGAGGAAGAATGTAGTGTTCAGATGGAATGAAGAGTGTCAGAAGAGCTTTGAGGAGCTGAAATATCGATTGACTACTGCACCAGTGTTGACTATTCCAACAGGGATTGGAGGCTATGTGGTGTATAGTGATGCTTCGCATCAAGGATTGGGGTGTGTTCTGATGCAGCATGGCAAGGTGATCGCCTATGCATCAAGACAATTAAGGCCTCACGAGATCAATTATCCGGTACATGATTTAGAGCTAGCTGCAGTTGTCTTTGCTCTAAAGATTTGGAGACATTATCTGTATGGAGAGACTTTCCAGATATACACAGATCATAAGAGTTTGAGATATTTGTTGAGTCAGAGAGAGTTGAACTTGAGGTAGAGGAGATGGATTGAGCTACTGAAAGATTATGACTGCACTATTGAGTACCACCTGGGGAAAGCTAATGTGGTGGCAGATGCTTTGAGCAGGAAGTCTAATATCAGTACAGCTCAGATTCAGTTATCGAGGCTACCTAATTTGATACATTTGAGAGCTCTGAATGCGGAGCTGAATCTGGAGCAAGATGAGGCACTGATTGCTACTTTAAAGCTGAGACCGATGCTGCATGACAGAATCAGGAAAGTCCAGGGCAAAGATCCTAATATAGTGAAGCTTATGGAGAAAGTGAAAGTGAAAGTGAATCCAGAATCTGAGTTTGAATTGAGGGTTGAGACATTATGGTTGAGACAGAGGCTGTGTGTGCCTAATATGGATGATTTGAGGAAGGAGATTCTTGAGGAAGCTCATATGGCCGCCTATGCTATATATCCTAGTACTACCAAGATGTATAACACATTGAAGCAACATTTCTAATGGCCTGGAATGAAGAAGCAAGTGGCGGAGTATGTGTCTAAGTGTATGATGTGCCAGCAAGTGAAAGCTGAGCACCAGGCTCCAGTAGGAAAACTGCATGCGTTGCCCATTCCAGAATGGAAATGGGAACGAATCACTATAGACTTCATCATGTGATTGCCCAAGACTCCAAGGCAGCATGATGGAATATGGGTCATAGTGAACCGGTTGACTAAATCGACCCACTTCTTACCGGTGAGAGAGAATAACTCACTTGATCAATTGGCCCGAAAATATGTGAATGAGGTGGTGAGACTAAATGGGATTTTAGTATCCATAATATCGGACAAGGATTCGAGATTTACTTTGAGGTTTTGGAGGGGCTTGCAGTCTGCTATGGGTACTAAGTTGAACTTCAGTGCAGCATTTCATTCTCAGACAGATGGACAAAGTGAGAGGACAATCAAGACTGTTGAGGATATGCTTAGAGCTTGTGTATTGGAGTTAGAGGAGCTTGGGATCAATACATGGCATTCATAGAGTTTGCCTACAATAACCATTACCACGGTAGCATCGGAATGACACCGTGTGAGGTGCTGTATGGTAGAAAATGTCAGTCGCCATTGTATTAGGATGAAGAGGGTTTGAGAATGGTTGACAGCCCAGAGTTGATAAGGACACAATGGACAAGGTGAAGTTGATCCGGAGTCGAATCAAAACGGCTCAGGATAGATAGAAGAGTTATGTGGATCAACATTGACGTGATATGGAGTATAATGTGGGAGACAGAGAATTCTTGAGAGTGTCACCCTGGTGGAGAGTTTTGAGATTCGGTAAAAAGGGTAAGTTGAGCCCTAGGTACATTGGTCCTTATGAGGTCAATTTGAGGATAGGACCTTTAGCTTATAAGTTGGCTTTATCGAATGAGATGTCTCAATTGCATAATGTGTTTCATGTAAGTATGCTCCGAAGATACCGATATGATTCGACACATGTGATACCGACTCAGGAAATTGAGGTTGCTACTAACTTAAGCTATATTGAGGAGTCGATCATGCAATTGGATCTTGTGAAGAGAATAGAACAATTTAGCTGAGAGGTTAGCTTATTAATAGAGAGTAAATTGTATTGAAACTGAGGCACATATAAAACATTCTCAAGGACAAAGGTAGGTAGAATAGGAACACTGCCAGCTTGAAAACATAAACGATATGTCAATTTAGAAGTGTAATGAGAAGAGGTGGATGTAATTTGTGTATGTTAGTAAAAGAATTTTGATCATGACACATATAATTACTAGCACCCGTGTCTATGATCCAGAAATGACCAACAGTTGTTGAACATTTGAATCAAAGACATGTAGAAATAGAATTTGTGAATGTACAAGCCATGGTACCTGCAAAGTTAGAAGAAGTCGCAGCTGGTCCTTTGTTCTAAAACTACATGTTACTAACTAGAGTCAAGATCTGATTGACCTGCTCTGGTGAGAAATTATAAGTTGATACATGTTGTTACCCTGGGCTTGGCTGTTGAGATGAAGAAGATTGTGTAGAAGCATCATCAGAAAAATTGATTCCAACATCGTCTTGAGGAGTTAGAACACAGGTTGCTATTCATTTCCTTTTCTCTTTATTCTGTAGTCTATAGCATTGCTCAATCAAGTGTCCACGCTTTTTGCAATACCTACACACCATAGAAACCTACTTCCAGTCATTCTTCTCAAATTTAGGATATTGGTCAGATGTTCCATAAGATATCCTTGTAGTCCCAACATGAATAGCAACGGAATCTAATACAAATGGAGTAACTGGTCTAATGCCTTTCTGTCATTCATCTTGCAAAAGTAACCCATAAGATTCTGAGATAGATAGTAATGGTTTCATTATGAGAATACTTTCTCGAATATCTTTGTAATTGCTATTAAGTCCCATCAAGAATTGAATCAATCTCTGATCCTCAACAAATTTGGTCCTCACATGTGTAGAAGCACAAGGACACACCGGATAGATGTTCAATGAATCTAACTCATCCCAAATTCTTTGAGTTGGTATAATAACCAGTAACGTCACTTGTACTCTAAACGATGCCACTTTGTTCCTTATGCAACTGATAATGAAGCATCCCATTGGACTGTCTAAACCAATGTTCAAGTTCAAGCCATATGTCCTTGTTAGTATTTCAGTAAAGAACACTATCACCAATGTCCTTAGTTAAAACATTTAGAAGCCAAGTAGAAACCATATTGTTACACTGTAACTAATGTTTTAGCAATGGTGAAAAATCATCTGGCTTAGGACAAGAGCCATCTATAAATTCGATCTTATTCTTAGCTGATAAAGCCATCATTATAGCTTTTTTCCATGCACCATAACCAGAGTCATCAAAAACTTTAGAAACTAAAAGCATTCCAAGATGATCGAGGCATAAAGAAATAAGGGATCATTTTGGTTAATGCATACTGGAGTAGAATGTGAGGAACCAACAGGAATAGATACCATGACTAAAAAAAAAGTGTTTAAAGTAAACAAGAATATAATTCAAGAAGATGGAAGAATGGTTGTGTATTTCTAGTAAAGTGAACAACAAGAATAGAGTATCAAACAAGGATCAGAAACTTGATGACGAAGAACAATAAGAAAGAGAAAGATGAAATCAGCGAAAGCTGTAAAAAATGATTATAAGAAGTAAGGATATGGCTCTGATACCATATGAACAAGCATAACTCTGAGTGTATTATGAGGTATACGAAATAAAAAGTTTTGGATACTTTTATTACTCTGTTATGTACAAAATAATACAATGACTGATTTTATATTACAAGCTCCTTGGAGCTTTATTTGAGAAACAGAAATCATAACAACCATAACAAACTTTCCTTTCGTTATAACAAATTATGCTAATGTAACAAACTGTCTCCAACAGAGCTGAAACAAATCCGTTTTCTCGACGACATTCACGAAAGTCAATCATTAGAACGTCATTAATATTTTTCTGCAGTTTTCTGAAAATGAGAACCTCTGAATGATGAAAACATGAAAAATACTTAGTTTTGGTTCCATGACTTCCAGCGAGCTTTTCTAAGCCAAAACAAATTTGTTTTCTCGAGGACCTTCATGAAAGTTGATCATTGGAACATCAACAACGTCTTTCTGCAGTTTTCTCAAAACATAAACTTCTGAATGGGTCAAAGTAACTTTACGTTCACGAATGAATTCAGCCACTATAGGAGACCTTAACCTTATATATATAGCTTACATATTTGGCTTTCCCATCATAGGCCCAATAGGGTCCGACCTACACTGATTATAGTCAATTTTCTTCCTGAACTTCAGCCCACTAATCCAGATCCTTTATTTGGTCACTTTATTTTCTTTATCTGAATCAAATTTATGTAACTTAACTGATAAGTTATTAAAACTGATAAAATGTGATTAATTGTTGTCCACAAAATAGGAAATTTTCTAATAAAAGTTGTCCACCTTACATCTGTAGCTATCATCCCTCAATCTCAGTTCGAGTTCCAAAACATTCTTATGATAATAATAATGTAATGATCCATTTATTTGATTTTTTAATGGCCTTTGTACATTTTTACCTTTTATTTTCTCTTATTATCTTGTATGTATTTAGTTAATAGAGACTAATTATGTGATTTGGAGGTTGTTTTGTAATATTTTTTGGTAGAATTGTTAATGCAAGTTTCCCCATTATAATATCTTCACCTCCTTGTAAAGATTCTTTGATCATTTATAATTTATGTAATATTTTCCTTAAAAAATAATCATTTTCCTTTTATCGATTAATTTTTCTATCTGTCAATATGGGATAAAAATTCAATTTATTGACCATTATCTTAATTTATAATTTTGTGCTAATTGGTGACAAATATAAAGTTAAAAAGGAGTAAAATTACATTTTTAAAATTAGAAGAATCACTAAAACATTAGAGGAGATAAATGAACTTTCCGTATTCGTAGTTTTTTTTTTCCCATTTTGAAAGGATTTTTTCTTGTTATTAGCATTTGTATGATTGTGATTTTGAATACTGACTATAAACTAGCATGTCATTTGGTACTTTTTTTTGTGAGCTCCTAGATGCAAATAATTGTAATAATACTTTCTGTCTTTTTACTAATACTCAGTTTCCTTATACTCAACATCATCTTGTACGCAAAATTTAGGGATCGGGCCTTGAGCGGGCCAAATGGATCAAGCTTATCAGGTTCAAAGCTCGATATGGATTGGGCTAGCCACAATTTTTTATTTTTGAAAATTTTAATCAAAATTTAATTAATTAAAAATATAATATGAGAAATTTAATTAATTGAGGTTAGGAATTTCATTTGATTAATAAAAATTGAGATTTTATAATGAATGAATATATAAAACATGCATATATTGATAAAATGAATAAGATGAAATTAAATTAATTAATGAAGGAGGATAGAATTATAGGAAATAAAAAATATAATTAAAGTGAGAAATTCAATTAATTAAAGTTACGAATTTCAATTGATTAATAAAAACTGATATTTTATAGTGAATGAATATATAAAACATACATATATTTATAAAATGAATAAAATGAAAACAAATTTGTTAATGAAGGAGAATAGGATTATAGGAAATGAAAGAAAAAGATTATAATCAAAGTGATCAATGATTTAATTCAATTAATTGATAATAAGAAAAAAAATTCATTAGTTGAAGGATTAATTTACAAAAATAATTATCAAAATTTCTTTAAACGATACAATTTACAAAAATTCAAGAAAAAATTATGAAATAATGTTCTAGACTAGGAGTCTAGGACCGTGAGAGACCGAGAGTGGAAAGTGGAGACAAGAGAGAGAAGTTAATTGTTGTAGTCATGATCATCAATAGTTTGCATCACTTATTCTGTATGCAGAAACATTAATGTAATTCAAAATTTAATGAATATTAAGCATATGGTAATAATTAATAGATAAATAAATACACCTTCATCATCAAATATTTTATCAAAATAATGTCCACTTGATTAATGAATATGAGTATTTGTATAACTAGTTACCTCCACATCAGTAACTATGGTTGTATTAGTATACAAATTAAAAAGCAATATAAAGTAAGATAATATAAAAAAAGATAAAATTTATATATCAAAAAGAAAAGTTTATCATTAATATCTTCATCATCTAACTAAGTTTGGACACATATAAGAGTTTTCACAGTATGAGGATAAAGTCGAGCATAATGAGGAGTAATAACTTGACTACTAGTGCTAAAAGCAGACTCCAAAGTAACAATAAATGATGGAATTACTAATAGGTCTCGTGTAATTACTTACATGAGCGAAAAATTATTTCCAAAACTCTTCCACTACAATAATACATCGAACTACACACCTTCAAATTCGGTCACACAATCTTCTGTCAAATATTTATCTAACTCCATCATATTATACGAAGTCTTAGCCTTTTTTTCTCTTTCATGAATTTTGTAAGTGAAAGTAATAAACTATTCTTAGAAGATGAGCCCAAACATGAAACTGAAGTCATAGGTAAACAACCTGAATTACTAAGATCCAATTCTGAATTTTGTCCATTTTGAGTTGATAATCATTAAACAAATCATACTAGAAAAATTTTTAATGACATCTACATGTTCTTGAGCTCGATTGTCATACAACACATTATATATAAATTAACCCCCTTCATCTTGTATCTTAGGTTTAGCACAGATAAGGCTGCAACAGTATGTCCAACCATATACCAATAAAAATTCAACTTCTCTGTTATCTGCTCTGCATAACTCGAATAACCTCATTGGATTCAAACATCCAATCAGATAAAGCTTTCTTTTTCTCACACATAGTGAAGCAACCGTGTGAGTTGAATATTTTGTTCATGAGAACAATTCAGTCACCGTATAAAATATTTCCAACTTCGCACAAAGTTCTCTAAACAACTCCGATTAGTCTTCTGTATGTATGCAAGTGTACTGCGATTCTCTTGTCTCAATCTGGTAAACACATCAACATATTGGATTGCTGACTCCATCATCTTGAAGGTTAAGTCCCACTTCGTTGGATAATCCAAAACCAACTTCTCCATACTGGGAATGTATAGTTGTCGTGCAGTTTCTTTGAATTTCTCAACTCTTTTAGGTGTTACACTCTAATATACTATACTATTTCGAATCAAACCTATTGCTTCCTTTATCATATCTAGCCCATCCTCACAATCAAATTCAGAATATACACAAACAACGCATATAGAATAACCTTCTACCAACCAATAAACTCCCAATCTGTATCTTATTCTTCAACTTTTCAAGTATAACGTCATTCATGCTATAATTGTCGATTGTTATGGTGGACAATTTGGTGTCGATATCACAATCTATCAAACAATCTCTTAATACGATTGCTAACCTTTCACTTGTACGTGGTGCTGACACATTATGAACCTATCATGTACAAAAATAACTAACATCAATCATAACATAATGAAAACTAAATGATAACAATATTAAATAATATAAATTAACTCAGAAAGTTATTGTGTAGAGTCTAGTCATTGTCAACATAATATGCCATCACTACTGATGTGAGCAAGAGTAAAGATCACCATAGAGATGGCGTACGTGACAGGGGCAAGCTCATCATTCCAGTTCGACCTATGTCTAGAGTTAAGGACCAAGAGACTCAAGGAGGCTTTCTATACGCGTGTGGGCCAATTTGTGGAGAGAATGACGAGCTCCAAGCCTATTGGAGGAGAGTTTAATGGAATTGAACCCAAACTAATATATTTAACTCAAATCCTTGGACCGGATACACTTAGAGCTTGAAGACAAGAAGATTTGGGCTATTTTAATGCTTCATCACTTAAGCCCAAGAGCATATGGATCCAGTAGTGGCATAACACATCAGACTTATTTATTTAGTTTTTGGACTATATTTTATTTTGGGCTTCCATATATTTTAGCCCAACCTTTTATTATTTAACCTAGGTATAAATATGTGTCTTTAGGTCAACTTTTAGATTAGATTTGGTTGATTAATAAAATTTCAGAAGTGAGTTCTTCAAGGGAGGCATGAATGTCTTCATAGTTACTTCAAGAAATTGATTTGCATCAGTAAGTAAGTACTTGCAACGTAAATTGATTTCTAATTTCTTTGGGATTGGGTCTCAAACTTATGATTTGGGGTCTGATCCAGCATGTTCTTAGAATAGAAAGATTAAGGTTTTGATTCAATAGGATTAGGGGGTTTCAAGAACCTTGTTTTCTTGAGATTTTCGTATCATCTTGGAATCAGAGCTTTGGCTTAATTCTATTGAACTCATACGTATCTTTATTGTGTTTTGTTATTTGTTTCTTTAAAAAAAATTCCCGTGAACAGTACCCGTGAACAGTAACCATGAACAGTAACCGTACCCGATCTGTACCTGTGAACAGTACCCGACCCCCGACCTGTACCCAACCCGTACCCCATACCTGTGAACAGTATTCGGAAAAAAGTGAACAATACCGAAAAAAACAATACCAAAAAAACAGTACTGAAAAAAGAGTGAACAGAAAAAAAGTTGAACGGTACAAAAAAAGAGTAAACGATAAAAAAAACCTTTGAAAAACACATTGAGTTGCCTATTTTAAAACTTGGGTAAATTTGAAATTCATTTTTAAGCTATCGAGTTTTTGTTGAGTTTTACAATATATTGAGTGTCTTTCTTTGATTCTTAGTTTACTTTCTTATTTGTGCCTTTCTTTACTTCCATTGCATTGAATTGAATAATCTTGCATTCATATTGTTCAATTATAAATAAAAATCGTTGCATACACATCTTTTCCATCCGTGTATTAGCATACTATTTTATTTCTGTCCGTACATTACTTTGCTTCTAGAATT
>JAOTBA010000005.1:34759861-34771663 GCA_025629845.1 Erythroxylum squamatum
TCAATTATAAAGATGTTACCCACACTACATGCATACTTAAAACACTCATTTCATGCATTAACCTCCAAATATCATTGTAAAACATGTAACACAACTTACTACATTCACTACCGATTCCTCATTTAATAATTCTGACGTCAAATCAAAATTCGGGGTCCAACATGCATAGCGATAATTACATATAGGTATTATCAAGCATGTCCTAAGCATACCCCTGCATCATTCCTTGAGGTCACTCTGATGCATACAGTAGCAGGATTCCTGTTGTGGTCAGTCCTATCCTATGCACATATTATATCTGCGTGAACTTCAATTAGTTCAGAACACAAAAGTTGTTCAGTTCCTAAATGCAGAGGTGATCAGCAACCATGCACCAGAGAGTACACAGACTTGGTGAAAGAAAGTAGACACAGACGTAGTCCAAGCAGTTTGTAAAGAGACGAACTTTCATCAACTCAAACGGCCAGATAAGACTACAGAACACAATTTCTGTAGCAACAAATTTAGAGCATCCAATAAGCTTCAGCTATGGAGGATTTAGAGCAAAAGAGACGAGAACTTTCAAAGTTGGCCTCTTTTTGACAACCCACAAATTGTTTAACGTTGTCATTGCTTTATTACGTGCCACCTTCTCATCTCGTACGCCTGGTTTCTTGTTTTCCCTTTTAAGGCATTCTTTCTTTCAGTTTTAGGATTCATAAGAATGGCTAAGAAGAGAATACTTGAGGGGAAAAAAACACAGAAATTGGAATTACGCTTAACTATTGAACATCAAATTGCTCGAAGCAGCCTAGGAGATCCCATGGAAAACGCCGGAGTTAATTGTTCCTATTGTTGTCTTCCGCCACGACAACCTATGTCTCATGTCACTCTTTTGTACGTCTATCACTCTGTCCATGTATCTACCCAGTTTTGTATGAATAGAAGTGCTGTTCAAGTTTGTATAGTTAGTGTAGCCTTACGCACTTATACATGGGAGATGGGAGATGATTATATCCATTTCCGCGGTTTCGATGAGAATAAAAGGGTAAAAATATCATTAAAGTACCCTTGTCTCATTGCACCAAATCCACAGATAAAAGATCAAGGCCATTATCAGATTTCTACAAAGTTTGAAGGAATCAAATCAGATTTTCATATGGCAATTACTTACAATTGGTATATAATGTAGACAGCATCACAGCTTAGTGATGGCTGTCCAATCGTCGTGTTACTATTGTATTTTTTATTTTAATCGTCAGTGAAAAGAAACGAGGTACCACCTTCACATCAGAATCTATTGCAAAGATGATGCAAATCAAAGAAAGCAATAGTGTTTGCTGTACTAGTACTACAAGAACTCTTGTGTAAGCTGAACCAGCTTGCCGACTGCAGTGGCCTGACGGAGCAAGTTGTTAGATTCTTATGGTTTTAGTCGATGAATGCTTGGTTTATGTTTCCGATATTACTTGAAATTTAAGCTTAAGAGCTTTTGAACACTTTTTCTCTTGTACCAATTAAGTTTGGATCTTGTTCGTACACACATTTGGATCATGTTCGTTCAGTTTAAAGTTTGGATACACGTTTGCGGCCTAAACAGAAGTGATGATACTTCCAAATGAGAGGATAAGCATCCTCCTCAGAGAATTGATGAAGCCAAGGCATTAGTTATGGTGCTCTGATATAATTTTTACAGGATTCATTGAGTAGTTAAACTTCTTTTCTGTTCTGCCAGTAATCTTACGTGATGCATTGGTATATGATTTTCAGTGCCTGGGATGATCAGTTCAGGGATGATTCGAAATCTGAAGATAATATCATTGGCTGTTTCCTTAAATCCCTTGATGGCTCTCTTATCATCTGCTTTCTGTGCTTACGACAGATTTACAGGAACCCATTGTTCTATCCTTCATGTTTCCAGCTGCCGACGACCATCGCAATCACATATGGAAACATTTACAGATTCTTCTTATGGAAAAAAAAAAAAGAGGGTGGGATAAGCCCATGCATACAGCAATTTTTTCCACTTATCGCCAAAATCAGCAATCTGATTGATTTTATGTTTGTACAAATACTCTCTAGAACTATGTGAAATATACTTTATTGATTTACGACTTAAAGTCTCTGCTTATTATCAGAAAGCACCTGTGTGTCCAACAAGGATTTCCAGATACTTCAAAACAAGTTTGCATTTAATTGCATTTTTGTTCGGGTACTTCCAACTTTTTCCATTTGATGAGATGTGCAACTTTTTATATCATTAAGAGAAATGATATAAAAAGGAATCTTCCACTTTTCTTGATGTCAAGTTTGAACTTAGAATGTGTGAATTTTATTTTGCAGAGCTCATGCCTTAATTAAAACATCTACCATGTTATTCTGAACAAAACAGCTAAATGGGCAAACGGTCATCTTCCATCAATTCGGCTCTGACCATATATACATTGGATTTCTCTAATCGTAGACCACCTAAGATCAAATGCATATATCTCTCATAGTTCATACTTGTTTTCTCTTGAATCTATCGTGAGGTTGCCGGTTCAAGATAATGAGGCACCTTAGTCTTCTAGCTCCTGTATGGCTCGCGCTAGTAACTTCCATGAGCTCTGACATTATAAAACTTTTGGATCTTCATTTGAATGTTGTCTAATATACATACAAACATACATATATACATACATATATAATAAAAAATAGAAATAGCTTATCGGAACTTTTAGTTGATTGGTGATTGAACAAGATATCGACGCCAGAATTATTGGCAAGAAAAAGATGGTAGAAGATCCCTCTGGCCAGAAAGCTACATGGATGCATGACATTTAGTTCACGACGTGCAGATTTGAGAAAGAATGATAAGGAAAAGTTTTGTGCTTGATGCCGATTGATCTTTTTGTGCTTGACCACACGCAATAGCAAAGAATATTCAGATGTGTCCCAGCCAGCAAAGCAAAGTCAAGAACAGCACAGGAGGCTACGAAGTAGAAACCAGCTGCTTCTCAAAACGCACCACCACCCTCTTAATGTGGAAGAAAACAGCATACAAGCCTCCAAGCGGATGGAGATCAGTCCCAGTCAAGTATGGACGTCCAAGAAACTCCAACCAGAACAAGAGGACATGATATATGTTACCAACTCCCTCATCTAATTATTGTTCACCATCTCCGACACTACTTGTCTGTTCTCTTGTTCATCATTCGATTCAACGATCTATATCACATCAGTACTGCAGTTTAAAAAAAGTGGAAAGATTATTTATGGTCTTAGTGGCTGCGAGTGATCGATAATACACGGTAAGAAGCATAAGCAATTATCTGTTTCACCTAATGGTAAAGAAATGGTTTGATAATCTGATGGCCATAGTAATAAAACGCAGCCAACCATGGCTGTGGAAAAATTAAAGAGACTGTTAGGTGCGCCACAAAGGGCTTAGATCTACAGTTGCAGAGATCGGTAGTAGAGTTGGCCACGTACCAATATACTACGCATTACTTCCAAAATGGAAAAATAGAAAAATCAAAATACTCATAATCAAATCGAAGATTAATAACTGTTAATTATATTTTTAAATCCACTCTTGCATGTATATGACATGTATTTAACAGCTAGGCCCGTCTCTGCTCTGTCTTTCCCTATTCTTCTTTTGTTTAACAATTCCACTTCTTACAATTTTCTCTTTGCTCTCTCTTTTGTTTTCAAATCCTTTTGATTTCCACCATTAATCTATGGCTTCTTCGAGCTCTGGAAGCTTAATTCCTGCTCCTGGTAATTGCTCCCTCCTCAAGTTTCAATCTTTCAACTGCTATCAAACAAAGTCTCTGTTTTTCATTAACAAACTCAGATCAAACGGTCAATTTTGTGGTAATAAAAGTGGTAGTAGTTTTATTTTCTGTTTGGTGATTGTATGGTTCTCTTGCAGAGGCGGTTCAGGTTTTGGTATCTTCTCTTGCTGATGATTCCTCCGTCGTTAGAGAAGCCTCCATGGCCTCTCTCAAGGACGTCGCCTCACTGTAAAGCCTTTTTCTATATAATGTATTGCTTTTTTGATGTTTGATGCGACCCTATCGAGTTTCCAACTTCAGGAACCCGCTCCTGGTGCTTGATTGTTGCTCCTCTGTTTCTCGAGGAGGAAGACGGGTACTTACTTTTGCTCCTCTCTTTTAAATTCAAAACTTTTTTGTGATTCAACATTTTGCATTGGCTTTAGGGTCTAGTCTTAATGAAATAGTGAAGTTGGTCTTAGGAATTTTGGCGTGTAATTGAGAAAAAGTGTGAACTTCTTTTGTTCTTTTCAGCGTTTTGGGAACATGGCCGGGGTGTTTCAGGTGATGGCGTTGGCAATTCGTGAGTTAGATAAAAGGGATGTTGATCCTTCTTTCATGTCGAAGCTTGCTAAGATTGTTACTACCGAAATGATCTCCTCTAAGGTTTCTTATTTTGTATTTTTTGACTTATATAATTCATCCTGGTTATTGTATTCTGTAGCTTGCTTTCCATGCATCTACTTTTTGCTCTGAATTTTCACTTTGTTCCCAATTTTTTATCTGCACCAATTATATGTTGATCAGTGAATGAGCGCATTCATAAAGAGATGAACTTATTAGCGATGAAACTTGATATTTGTCAATTAGTGCGTTAGAGGCCAGATAATATCCCTATCAGGCGGTGAAGTTAGAAGGGATGACTTTTTGATGTTGGAAATCAGTTGAAACAGACCTACTTCACTTGATGATGGAGAACTATTATGATATAAACTTTTAGACAGCAGGAAGGTGGTCTCTGCCTCTGCTTTTGCAATATTTCCTGATAGAATTGAAGCAGTTATTGTGCACCAATTTTAGTATGTTGTTTGTTGGGTGTAGAAGAGTTTTTCTGTGAAAACTTTCCCCTGGGGGCATGTTCTTTGTTGTTGTTCTAACTCTGTCGATTTCTTGGAGGTTGCTTTGATGTGATGCAGACTTTTTTTCGGTCTAGCTTATGCACTTCTTATCATTAATGTAGCTCTTTTGTTGTGATCTTCTCTACTTCTGTTATTATCAGGTAGGGTAAGTTTGGTGATTTTAAAAGAATTGACAATTATCTGTCTATTCAGCACATGCTTGCAAAAGCAACTATATGCTTCTTTAGGTGGCTTCCTGAATAAAGGATTGTGGATAATATCAATTGTCCAGGAGATGTTACATTTTCCCTGTATTATGCTAGTTTTTCTCCTTCTTTTGTTTTTTTTTTTTGGTTTTTAATATAAATCTAATCTTGGCCAATTGGATATTTCCTTGAACCCACTTATTGTTTTCTTTCACCTTTCTTTTTTCTTTGATTGAGATAGGAGCTTAATGCTGATTGGATGAGGGCTGGAGCAGGCGTTCTTGTTTCAATAGGTTCACATTTGCCTGACCTTGTAAGTTTATTATCTTTACTGGTCTTCCAGTTCAAAATAGGAAAAGCTGAAATTCTTGGATAGATCTGATTTGACATACCCTTACTTTTTGTGAGTGCACCCAAAGAGAAATCTATCGTAAATGTGGTTCTATAGAGGGAAGTTGATTTCTGGTATGGAATCGAGCTTTGTTCCACCAGCATTTCTATGTTTGATTCGATTTTCTATAATGCTTTATGTTTGGCATTAACTAGAATTGTCTGGAGATTTACATACTTTCCATATCTATCATATGAGACATGTACGATTTCCGATGTCAACTTATTGTCTCTCCTGGCATTCTTTCCAATTCTGAGCCTTCTGCTTCTGATCTGTTTTTCTGACTGTCACTGAGTCTTTCTTACTCTGTAACACAGATGATGGAGGAGATATTTATCCATTTGTCAGGGCCAACTTCAGCATTGCCTGCCATGCTTCAAATTCTTGCTGACTTTGCTTCTGCTGATGGTTACCATCCAACTTTCCGTGTTTAATTGTCTTGTTTTGATTCAAAATGTTCGATGATTGCAACTAGACTAAATAAACTGTGTTATGTGCTTTTTGATTTATTGAAGCTTTGCAGTTCACTCCTAGACTCAAAGGTGTACTGTCACGTGTATTACCTATTCTTGGAAATGTACGGGATTCACATCGGCCAATATTTGCTAATGGTATGATAAATTTTTGTTTGCATCCTTTTTTCACTGTGGATTGTTTGCTTGAATGTGGATAATATTAGCATATTCTTCATTAATTATGTCAAATTTTAATTCCTACAAAACAATGAACTAGTATCTAAAGACAAGGAATTTGGACCCAATTTTAACAACACGCAATATGAAGCATAAGATGTTTATGGTCTGACCAAAGCTATATGATGACATCATTTTATTTAGTCATGTGACATGGTTTGGGTGCTGAGTAAATTGTGATTACTGTTTTTTTTTTTGGGTAGCATTCAAGTGCTGGTGTCTGGCTGCTGCTCAATACAATATGGATTTTCCAATGAATTCTTGTCTTGATGCTGATGTCATGTAAGATCTAGTTCTTCTACGTTCATTTAAGATATGTTCTTTCAACATTGTGCTCTGAAGAAGATGCATGATTCAATACAGGTCATTTCTTAATTCTGCTTTTGAGCTTTTATTGAGAGTTTGGACAGCTTCACGAGATCTGAAGGTATGCAAAATCTCTATCCTTTAGAGCACTATATTAGTGAATTCAGATATCGTTCTGCTAGATATATACCTTTGTAGGACCTTGCCTGTTACAAGGTAGTGTAGCTAATTTAGACTATCGATTCTTGCACCACTTTAGGTAAATGTCTCATGTGCTAGCTTGGTTCTTCATTAAAAATGCTAGAAAATTGATCACTAATCTTCACACCCTCTTTCTGGACACGTATATTCTTCCATTGAAAATCTTATGTGGAATTGGTTTTTCTTCTCTATATTTGTGATAGGTTCGCACATCTTCAGTGGAAGCATTGTGTCAGATGGTTGGTCTTATCACTAGGCCACAGCTGAAAGCGGCTTTACCCAGACTTATCCCTACTGTATTGGACTTGTAAGATAAATCGTTATTTAATGTTCTTTATCACAATATTTTCTTTAATGTCTCTTTTCTATGTTGAAAGAATTTGATTGAATTTTATTAGCAAAGTCATTCTCAAACTAAAACTTATGCCTTGATGAGTCTAACTGGGTACCAACTTGAGCTATTTAGTGTATTATTCCTTTCCTCTTTGTTGTAAATCAGGTATAAAAGAGATCAAGATATTTCCCTTCTAGCTACACGTGGTCTCCATAGCCTCTTAAATGCCTCACTGCTGTCAGAAACTGGTCCGCCATTGCTTGATTTTGAGGTGACACATGCATCACTTTTTTCTTCAATATGAGTTATTGATGTTTTCTCCAGCTTCATCTTTTACTGTTATTTCCAGTTATTCCATCTAATCAAGTAGAAATTATCTACTAATTTATGTTGGTTTGATATAGAGTTTTTATGACCTGAGATAATAGAATGATCTATTACAGAATCTTTTTCCCCTTAAAATCTATTGAACAATTCCTTTTGGACTTTTGAGTTTCCTAATCAATTCACTTTCATCATATGTTGTGCAGGATCTCACAGTTATCCTGTCAACACTACTTCCAGTAGTTTGCGTCAGTGCTGATGGTAAAGAGCATCAAAACTTTTCAGTGGGATTAAAGGTTTGTATCTTAGTGTCCATGGTCTCATCCTTTATCTAGATGTTCTCCATTATCTCCTAATTACAAATATCCTTTCTTTCTGTATTTCTTTTCCTGTTTATGGTTCCTTTTTTACAGACATACAATGAAGTTCAGCGTTGTTTTCTCACTGTTGGTTTGGTGTACCCTGATGATTTATTCACTTTCCTTCTAAATGTGAGTAATTGGTTGTTTTCTTTCCCTTCAAAGATAATGTCTTTTGTTGGTTCTTTTGACTATTATATTGTAGACGAGAAGGATTCATTTCATGCCTTGAATCTTTCCATTTAATTTTGAATAATCGTTGAATTTTTTTTTACTCTTTTCTTTTCCTATTAGAAATGTCGCTTGAAGGAAG
Organism: Erythroxylum squamatum; assembly: GCA_025629845.1. Lineage (NCBI taxonomy): Eukaryota > Viridiplantae > Streptophyta > Magnoliopsida > Malpighiales > Erythroxylaceae > Erythroxylum > Erythroxylum squamatum. The sequence goes on from JAOTBA010000005.1 coordinate 34,767,843, forward strand.
AATCTCTAACTTTTGGTGCACTCTGTGTCATAAAACATCTGCTCCCAAGGTTTTCTCTCTTCTCTAAGACGTTGTTACTGCTCTGTTGTCCTAAGTGACCTTATGATGCATACATTTTTCCTTTGGAGGTTGTCTGAAGCTTGGCACAGCAAAAGACCTTTGCTTGTTGAAGCTGTGAAGTCTTTGCTAGATGAGAAAAATATAGGCGTCCAAAAGGCTTTGTCGGAGGTGTGGTATAATTTGGTTACCAGTTCTTATAGTTTCTATATAGTTCCTCTAGACCTTACAGATCAGTTAGTTTGTTTATAGAATATGGGTGCCTTATTTTTCCTAACTTACTTTAGTGTCGCTTGTTATAGTTGATTGTAGTTATGGCTTCACACTGCTATTTAGTTGGTCCACCCGGGGAGTTGTTTGTTGAATATCTTGTGCGCCACTGTGCTCTATCATCAGATGAGGATGGAAGTGATCCTGAGAACAAGGTAGGCTTTTGGTCATGCTCTCCGTTTTTCTAGGATATGATATGGATTTAATATGTGCTAATTGAGATTTCACTTTTTACATGGTAAGGTGAACTCAACTGAAAGATACAATAAACTGAAAATTGAATATTGAGTGAAAAATTGAGAAGTTATGTAAGTTCTTGTACTCAGATTTCCATGTGCCTATCGGTCAACGCTGGTCTTCATATTTTAGAATTCCCCTTATTTGAAGACTGTATCTGAATTTAGGAGTTTGTTTTGCTCCAGACTTGGCAGGTTCTGAGTTATTAACTTTCGCAGGTAAAGGTACTGGCTTCTTCTCTAATAGAGTTGAGAGCTGTTTGTGAGAAAGGTCTTCTCCTCATAACCATTACCGTTCCTGAAATGGAGGTATTAAAGATTTACATCCATGACTTGTCTAAAATTGGAGTCTTATGGTTTGGAATTGATTTATGCAGCATATTCTTTGGCCTTTTCTATTGAAGATGATTATTCCGCGGGTTTACACTGGGGCTACTGCAATAGTAGGTCATTCTATTATTTAGTTTTCTTTTTACCTCAGCATCTGATGCGTTGATTTAATTTCCCTTCTTCTATATACCTTTGATTTTAAAAATGCTATTAGGTGAATGTGGTTACCTTCTACTTTTTATGGTGGTTGATGGTAACATTGTTTGGAGATTGAGATGTTTTTTCATCTGAATCCAGTTAAGTGTTGATGTGTTCACATTATCGTTTTGCATACATGATTTTTTACAGGTTTGCAGGTGTATCTCAGAGCTATGTAGACATAGATCTTTGAATAGTAATAGTATGCTTAACGAGTGCAAAATCCGTGGTGATATCCCAAGTCCTGAGGTAAGTTTTTGTGTTGTTTTAAGATTGTTTTCTTTTGTAACTTTTTCATCTTACTGTAAACAATAGCCAGCTATTGATTTGGTGTGCATCTGTTAGGAACTTTTTGCCCGCTTGCTGGTGCTTTTGCATGATCCTTTAGCCAGGGAACAACTGGCAACTCAAATTTTTTCAGTGAGTATTTTGTTTAACCTCGATAATTTGGACTTTCTTTATGATTGTTCTTGTAGCTGTAAATGCAGACCTTTGGTGATTAAACCATAGCTGCAAATGAGCCAAGCCAGGCTGACCTTTGACTGAGCCTAGATTTGAAGACTTAGGCTCAAGTCATCCAAAGTTTCTTTGATCCCGAGATCGAAACAAGTTCAATATAGCTAATTTTAAGACATGGGCTTGATTTACGAAAAGTTATTGATTCTAAGTGTGTAAGAAGTAAAATAAGTATGATCTTCAGTTGTTTTTTGAATGAGTCTATAAATAAGTCTTTGAATGAATTTATAATTTGTAACTAAAGCAGTTTGTTAATTGAACCAAGTTACCCTTACTCAGATTTGACCTGTGTATGAAATGAAACTTAAAAATTGTATTAACTAATTTGTGTAAATGAATGAGCTTTGGTGAGCTGCTACAGTGCAATCTTCCAAGTTTTATGAAGCGCTCTTGCTCATTTGTGGCTCTACTGTCAATAAAATCTCTCATGGACTTGCTGTTATACAACAGTTGATAAATTTTTCCTCAAATTTTGATAGCTTTGGCTGTGGTTCTTTTCACTTCTATGCTTTGATAGATGGAAATTGGGGCTACATTTAATTTGCTATTATCATTTTGTGTGTGAGTCCTGTTTCATAGTCACTTGGCTTATGAAGCCAACTGGGAAACTAGGGTTAATAAAATAATGAAGAAATTATGAGAATTGAAATATCAAAATATTGGAGGATTAAAATCTTCTTATCCTATGAGTTAAAGGTATTTTATTCTGGTGCTATTTACCCCACTGTAAGTGGTGATTATCAATTGTTACTGATTTTGATAAACCTGTACGTAACTTTTAAATTCTATTCTTTATTGTATCTGCAGGTCCTCTGTTACTTGGCACCACTCTTCCCAAAGAATATCACCTTGTTTTGGCAAGAAGAGGTATATTTATATGAGGTCATTATTGATTTTCTCATGGAAGTTCCATTAATTTGTTGTTATCATTTTCTCTCTCTCTCTCTCTCAAACACACACACATCCCTTTGTTTATATCAAAATGGGATTATCCAAAGCGGGGTTATCAAAATGTGAAGCCACTAAAATATGTTTCTTTGCCCCTTTTTACTATTCCAAAATTGCTATCCTATGTAATGTCTCCTCACAAAGTTGGACCTATCCATATCTTGCCTAAACAGCTAAACTTTCCAATTGGTTAAGCTTTACTTTAAGGAATTTTGCTATTTTTTACCTGATTGATTCTTGTCTTTGGTAAGCTCTAGATACCAAAAATGAAGGCATATGTTAGTGATACAGAAGATCTGAAGTTGGATCCTTCTTACCAAGAGACTTGGGATGATATGATAATCAATGTAAGGGTCTTTAATCCCTGTATCACTTTGGTGTCTTGCTTCTTGTTTTTCAACTGTTCAGCTATAACTATCAATTGTGTACGCTGGAAACAGTTTCTTTCACATGATTAAAGATGCAAGATGAAAGGGATTTTAGTGTTTTTTTGTTCTTCTGGTGATGGCTGGGAATGTGATTGTTGTTCTTGATGGCAGTTTCTTTCAGAATCTTTAGATGTGATTCAAGATATTGATTGGGTCATATCTCTTGGAAATGCTTTCACCGACCAATATGGGCTCTACAAACCAGACGATGAACATTCTGCCCTTCTTCATCGGTATTGCTCTTCCAAATTTTTTTGTAATTGTTGATAAAAGCAGCATTGCTATAAGCTTTTCGTACTCTTTTAGGGCATAACCGGAACTCTTTCTTATATTTTCATAGAAGTTCCCTATCTTTCTTGATTTTGGCATTACTTTTAATCCTTGGTAGTGCTTCTTCATACCATTCCGTTCAAGGTTTTAATGGCATAAGCAGATCGGTCATTGTGCTTTCTTTTCTCTTGTGTGAATTCCTTTAGAATATGTGAGTTTGCCTTTTATCGGTGATTGCAAAGATATTTTAGTTTCTGTTGTAATTGGTTCTATAAACACGGGTAGTATTTATGGAATTCACCTTTATTTTAAAATATTTTCTCTTAACAATTCAGTTTAGTAGGCAAGTATTATTAATGTATGCTTCTGTTTGCATGTGAGTAAGATCTTCAAAATTGGGTGTGCAAAAGTTAGCCTTTCAATGATCTGGCTATGAGAGGAAAGAGTCACAACAGAATGAAATGCTTTATGAGTCTTTGAAAGAAAGACTGAGATACAAAAAGTTTAACCATTCCTTTGGCACATGCAAATGATAATTAATAAGTGCTTCCACTGCAGGTGCCTTGGT
>JAOTBA010000005.1:34775094-34787508 GCA_025629845.1 Erythroxylum squamatum
CCTGTAACAGAGCTCCTATTTCAATTGGGATATTGTCTTTCCTGTTCTAATTGGGATACTGTTTTCCTATTCTAAATGCTATCTTGTTTTCTTGTTTTAATTGGCATATTACTTTTTCCTATTCCAAATGGTATCCAAGCTGAAGGAGGTATCCAAGCTGAAGGAGCTATCCAAGCTGTGATAGAGTTTGTCGCAAAGAGGGGAAATGAACTGAGTGAAGCTGATGTTTCAAGGTTTATCAAATAGCTTGATAATTTTGAATTAGTTCCAACTGTGTTTTTAAGTTGTAGGCTCGTTGCCAACTTGTTTGTCCCGGCTAGCACTACAATCTAAATGGGAGATGCAACCATTCTGCTAATTATTCTGAAATCTACTGTAGTTTCAATCCTTGAGAAGGGATTTCTGTGTTCATCCATGGCTCCATGAGTATGATCCCACATTGAAAATTTGTCTAGATTAACAATTTTATCACTTGCTTTATCTATTACACTTCAGAGAAAATCATAAAATTATTCACTTATTTGATTCAATGGTGCTTGAATATTAAGATTTTCATATAAGGTTGATTTTTACTTTAGTGGGTCAAAATTGAGACTTGGACAGGTGTTAGCTAAGATGATCAGAGAGAGTAAATCAAATTTATTATAGATTTGTTGTATTAGTTGTTAAATTTTAGGTTAACTCTCCTAATCTTTATGTCCACAGGACAGCCCAGGTATTACTCTGTGCAGCAGTTCATGTAACCGAGAAGTATTTGCGTTTAGAGACCCTTGGAGCTGTATCTTCTATTGTTGAAATTTGTTGGAATTTTAATATTAGGGTTATCTATTATGATCAGTAGTTTATTGTTTGCTACTAAACAATCCAACTCAAAAGTTTAAACTAATAGGCGAGTTCTAAGAATATATCATATATTATTCTATCAGCTTCCCCCACAAAAGTGTGGACAAATTCAACAAATCACAAATCAGCCAAAACAAGGATGAGAGAACTTGAACCTAACCTCTGAGTCAATAAGTTTCTGTACTATGTCAATAAACTGTTCAATCCAAAAGCTTTAGTTGTTGGGTGAGGTCCAAGAATTTACAATATAGTATTCTAACATAGTCCTCTAGTAACATGGTTGCATCTAGTTGTAAACTACTTTGTTTGCTTCCTTATTTGTTTACTATCCATTTTTTATGATTTTTCTGATTATCCTTAACTGTGATAAGATATCTTCCCTAGCTGAAAGTACTAGTTCAAAAATTGTCTTCAATGAAGTACTAGTTACTGCAGGAACGGACATAGCAACAAAAGATATATCTAGAATACGCGGTGGCTGGCCAATGCAAGATGCTTTCTACGTGAGTGTTTGATTTTGAAGTGCAAACTTGCAGCTTTGTTGATGTAGTAGTTTTATGAATTAGTCTATTTTTGACTTAAAGGTTCTCTACTTCTGTGTATTGTTAAACATGTTTGTGTATTCTGAATCATTTGATGTTTTGATAATTCACAAATCTTCCTTGCACGTGATCCATTTGTCTGTCATATGACTTCTGTCAACATGTGGTTCTATGACTGCATGTCTGCTTTATTCATGTGCTTATGTCATGCTTAAATGGTTCTTGTGTGTGTGCTAGCATGATTTCATTTTCTTTTTACTGAAATAGATGATCAGCAAATTTGAAGTAATTAATTCTTCATGCATAATCTGAAGGCATTTTCGCAACATGCGGTGCTCTCTTTCCAATTTTTGGAGCATCTGATATCCGTCCTAAACCAAACTCCTGCTGTTAAGGGTGATGTGGAGAAAGGAGACAATATCAGTCTTTCAAGTGATGCTCAGAGTGGGAATGACATTCTTCAAGCTGCTATGTTTGCTCTTACTGCCTTTTTCAGGTTGGGATGTTCAGGTGCATTTCTAAGGTGCATTCTGTAGACAAGAGCAATCATTTTATGTTCTCTTTGTTAACTACAGAGGTGGGGGTAAAGTTGGAAAGAAAGCTGTTGAGCAAAGCTATGCAACTGTGCTTGCTGCACTATACACTCCAGTTCGGAAGTTGTCATGGCCTAGCTAGTTCTGGTCTCCATGACCCATTACGGTCTGTGTATACTCTTCTTTCATATTCTCTGAAATTGTAGTCATCGTATACTGCTTGAAATTGGGAATTATGACCGATTGTCATATTCCTTTTCAGGGTTCTATTGATTGCATTTCAGGCCTTCTGTGAATGCGTTGGAGATCTTGAGATGGAAAAGGTATGCTATTGTTAATATAAAAAATTTGCTAGGAGAGGATTTATGCGACTAGTGCATATATTAATGGATTTATTCAAATAAACTGAAGCCAGAATTACATACCTGTTCTGCAGATTTTGGCTAGAGATGGAGAGCAAAATGAAAAGGAGAAGTGGATCAGTATTATCGGAGATATTGCAAGCAGCATTTCTATAAAGAGACCAAAAGACATAAGATGATCTACCAACAATGCCCCTCATGCATTTCACTATCTTTCTTTTTTTCACTTTGCACCCATCCTTTAGGTATCTTTTCTTTAGGATTACTTAATATCCTTGAAATTTCTGAGTACAAGGAATTTAAAAACTCAAGACCTTGAAGTTATGAAATTTGAGATCATGAAATTATGATGATTTATAAAATTGAAAAGGAATAAGATCTCTAAATCATATCTTCTTAACTGCTTTCCCTCTGTTCTTTTGAAAATTACATGTGAGATTTGGTTGGCTTTCAAAACCAAGTTAATTGTTAAATAGGCAGTTCATAGGTTCTGAATTCGTTTTTTATAATTTGACTAATATGAAGAAAAGTAAAATACCTATAAAATCATAGTTATGGTACTTGGATTGTATTATTGAAACCAAAAAAAAAAATTGGTATGACTGAATATTATTGAGCTTTATCCTTCTGGTTAATCTATTCAGGTCCAAAGTGTTTGCCTAATTTTAACTAAAGCCTTGAGCAGATCTCAGAGATTTCAAAGGGAAGCTGCTGCTGCAGCATTGTCAGAGTTTGTTCGATACAGGTATTGTATTTAGATCATATGTCTTACCTCTAACAGATTTTCTGTCTTGTGGTGGGTATAGTTGTGATTTACTTTGTTAGTCCCGTACTTATGCTATGCCCCTGTGTGATGTTTCCTCAGCAACTTTAGTGATCTTATGCAACAGAAAAGGAAGAGTACAAGTCTTTCTAGATATGTGAAGGATAATTATAAACCTGAATATTTTAAACTGTCTCTTCGATTTCCTTCTCTTTTTCTCATCAAGGAGCACTTCTTTTACAGAGGTTCATTATATAGGCGGTTTCATCTATTTCTGTTGCAACTCTTCTATTAAGTCTTTCCACTTTGTGCCACTTCCTCAGTAAATATAATCAAGTAATAATTGTCTACAACATTTATCTTGTGCTACCAAAGATCTTTAGTTTGTAGGTCCATTTAAGGCAAAAGCTTGCTTGTTCTGAGACTCTAAGGATGGGCTTCCTGAAGCTGCTAAAAATGATAGTTTTGTGAGATATATGTCACTCAGAGTCATTCCTCCCTGGTCTCTAATTTCGATCTATCTTGCAAGTGATTTCTATAGCTTGTCTATCAAATTTTGTACCATTATATACTAGAAGGTTTCCACTCCTTCCAAAGAAGAAAATTGTTTACAGTTTTGTCAACCTGAACCCTGACGCTTCGACTCATGGTGACTTTGAATTTTTATATGAGAAAAATTAAAATTTTCATTTTTCCAGTGGCAGGTACACTTCCCTGTTGGAGGAGATGGTTGAAGCGTTATGCCGGCATGTCTCAGATGAATCTCCAACTGTTAGACGCCTTTGTTTAAGAGGGCTTGTACAGGTGTTTTAGATAATTATTGCTTTCATATTTTGATACCTCTTGTTTCAATACATTTTACAATTTAAAAGAACACATCTTGAGTAAAGCATGGTTGGAGACTAGAAAGTTTGACATTGTGGTGTAGCTTTCATGTTTTGGATCTCCATAGGAAGTCGTGCAGTAGTGAACAACTGCTGACATCACTTTTCAGTTTGCTCTTCTTGCATGAGAAAAAGTTTAACTAGGAGTTTCTATGCAGATTTACATTCCATAAATGTTCAAGAAAATTTGCCCGCAATTTGGATATCATATGAATTTGGCAGTAAAGCTACATACTAATATAATATGTATTCTGACAATATTTTCTCTTTCACTTGTGTGGCTGCAGATACCAGCGATTCATATCTCCCAATACACTAGTCAAATCCCTAGTGTGATAGTTGCATTGCTTGATGATCTTGATGAATCTGTGCAGATAACTTCTGTTTCATGCTTACTGATGGAGATTTGTCTATCATTTATTGTTCTCTAATTTTCTTTCTTGTGTTTGAGATTGTATATTGTTACCTACCATTGAATCCCCTTGAATCTCTTCCTTTTTTTTTTCTTTCTTAATTTCAGATTCTTGATTCATCACCCAATGATGCAGTAGAGCCAATTCTGCTTAATCTTTGTGTCCGGCTACGCAATCTTCAAGTATGTTCTTTTCTTTTCATAGATAAATTGTATGTAATTTTTGTTTCCTGACCTATCATTTGGTGCAATTTGTCTTTTTTGTACTTCATTGTATGTATCAGTACTAGCCCATTGTTGGGTCTCAAACTTTGTTATTTTATTATGTGAATTCCGAAATTGCATCACTGCGGTAATGTTCACTTTTGATGATCTCTATGGATTTGGTTGTTAACAAAAGACTGTAAGTTCATAGGATTCTTCATCCATCTTCGTATTAGTCATAATAGTTGGTTTAGAACCTAGAAATGGGACTAGGATCATCAAATAGAATCAATAGACCATGCAATTTTCAAAAGTTTTGAGGCAGAAAGAGAGACATTTGAAAATCAGGCATTGAGCCTTAAGTACCAAAATTAATCTAAAGGAATGCAATAAACTAATTTGTTTTTTTTTTTTTTGACTTTGGATTGATTCTAGAATGGACATACGTAGTGGTGCTTGTGCATGTAGAAGTATAAAATTTGTTAAGGAATATTATTTATGCTTCACATCTACCTGTGCATAGTCACAAGATTGATATATGATTTTGCTGAGGAATGTTTTGCTTTATGTCATCTATTGTATCCCATGGGTCAAAAAGGTTAGAACAGATCTTTATTACTCTTTCACTCATGATAGACCGACATGTCATGGTAAACGCTTGTCATTTAATTGAGCTGACATGGAGATTTACTGTATCTGTTCTAACAAATGTCCATGAATCCAAAGATGCGGGCCAATGCATTTGCAGCATTTGGATCACTAAGCAATTATGGAATGTGAGCACAACGTGAAATATTTCTTGAGCAGGTTGGCATTAACTCTGATATATAGCAACAATGTCAATGTGATCACATTTTAAAGCATGCTATATTTGGAAATATGTGATTACTGTTGGAATTTTGTGAAAAGTTAGTTTCTTTTTAAATTCTTTGTAATAAATCTTACTTTTATGGCATAATTAATTCGTTTTGGAATTTACGGTCTAATTTATTTTATTCAGTAAACAACCATGTCATATGATCTCCATTAGGTTTTGCTTCACCTTTCTTACTGCATGTAATAAAATCCAGATTGTTTGAAATACAATAACATGAGATGATAAACATTGGGTGGAAAAGGACAATATCAATTTGTTTTTAGTTGCTCTATTTATTGTCTTAGGTTCAATCTGATTTATGCTTAAGTTGCTTAGTTGATATCAAGATAAAGTAAGATGTATTGTGTTAACTTTTTTTCAATACCAAGTTTAAGCTTCTTGCTTTTTGCTATTATAGTTTTAACCTATATCGGTGACTCTTTCTCGTTATCTTTCTTTTCATGCATCTAAATTTTAATGTTAGCTCTCACTCATAATTGTTTTATCGCGTGGAAAAACTGGGAAAACCTGAATCATCTCCTTGGTCATAGATTTTAAGCATGCTGATTGATGTAAATTGCTGTTTTTAGATACATGCTGTCATTCCTCGTTTGGCTCTCCACCTTTATGATGATGATCTGAGTGTGAGACAGGCATGCCGAGTGAGTAGTTACTATTTGACTTATATATTCATCTTTATGGAGCTCTTGAAGGTTCTTTAACATGTATAATGTTGAACAATTAGACCACTCTCAAACGGGTAGCTCCATTGTTGGAGTTGGAAGGATCAGTTACTTTATTCAGCTCACATTCTCTTGCTTCTGATCACCGGTAGGTGTTACCAAGATTTCTTAAGTAGGCGTAATGCTCATCTATTTCATTTCTTAAAATCTAACTCCTTTTTCAGAAGTGACTATGAGGACTTCTTAAGAGACTTCACAAGACAAATTGTGCAGCATCTTCCCTTCAGAATTGATACTTACATGGCATCCATATTACAGGTTTCTCATTTTGCTAAAATAATGGTATTTTACTTGAGCGTATAAGGATGTTGATTATTCTGAAAATTACCAGAATTTGAGAGGACCAATACTAATCCACAAAGTCCCCTGCTCCTATTCTGCTATGTCTGTTAAAAATTATGGGCCATCTGCAATATTTAGTACTCGCGTATATTGTCTTTTTGTTTCCAAACTTTGTCATTCATGACTTGTTTTCGTTTCAGACTATCTCTTATGTTGAAGATGCTTAACCTACTTTGAGTTCCCTACATATTTGATATTGCAGGCTTTCGATGCACCTTGGCCTGTAATACAGGCAAATGCTATTTATTTTGCTAGTAGCGTTCTATCACTCTCAGATGATCAACGCATTTTGGCACTTTACTATGTACAGGTACTTTCTCAATTCTCACAAATTTGCTTTCAATTTTGTTCTAACAGAAAGAGTTGCATGGACACAACTATTTACATTGTTATAGGTATTTGGATTATTGGTGGGGAAGATGAGTCGATCGCCAGATGATGTGGTTAGAGCCACAAGCTCTTCTGCCCTTGGACTGTTACTCAAGTCGACTAATGCTCTCGCAACGGTTAGACTTGATCGAGCAGACTCTAGTAGGAGAGGCCATGATTCTGATTCTCAGAAATGGCATCACTAAGAACATCTCATGTATTCATATAAAGTTTGTGACCACAAGAAGGAAGGCATAGATAAATTTTGATCAGAGCTAATAGAAAAGGGATTTTGGAGCATAAATATCAATGCTGAGATATATATGTACCGCTGTTTTGTAAAGTGTACAGAAGCTAGTTGCAGGTTTTTAAAATGCACACTTGGGTTGCTCTTCTGAAATTTTGTACAATTATTTTAAGACTCTAATCTCTGTCAAGTTGTTGTAATATAAGTCCCTACGACATACCTTGTATAGTTGAATAGGAGATAATAGTTTCATTCTTTTGATGACAATCTTATTCCAAATGTAACCCTAAGGAGGGATTGATTTGTTCATCGACTTGTTTGCCATACTGGTTTTCTTCAAAGCCATATTTTGAAGGATCAGCTTGTGTACGTAGTTTGAAATGGATGAAGACTGTGTGAAAAGATGATATTAAAATAATTGTTGATTGATTGTCTTTGATGCTTTCTTCATGTATAAGTGAATTCAGACTTTCCTTAATAATATTGCTTGATTCACTTCACAGGCGTAGCAGCAGCCGTGAATGTTGCTTTTGCAATTGACTTTATTACTACCTTGTACTTCTTTAAATTTCATGAGGACATTGAGCAGTATCTTGAACTATTTTCATTCAATCACTATTAAGAAAAACATGAAAACTAAAATCTTGACCAGCATATAATATATGAAAATCACGTATTAAAGGCTATCATTTATGAATTTAGTACTTAATATATGGAAATAAGGTATTAAAGGCCATCATTTATGAATTTAGTACTTAATATATAGAAACAACTTTTATGTTAATAAGGGGTAAGACTGTATACTATTAGACTTCTCTAAATTGTGACTTTCTATTGGGTGTTCTAAATTGTGACTTTCTATTGGGTGTTGTTAAAGTATGCTTCAATTGTAATTATTCTTTTCTTTTGGACATACTATATTTTTCATTGCTAATTTTAATTTTCAAAATAGTTGTTCGATCAGTCTCTTTAAAAATTACCTCATCATGTGTCATACGAGTAACGCATCGATTATTGATTAATTAGCTCTAATTTACGAGCGATATGATTGATGCATCCGTTATTAATTAACCAGTTGGGCAAATTATGTTGTTAAATACATGCTTACTTCATGTATGTAGTAGGATAAATGCATGATTGATACCCCTCGTTTGGTGTCAAGCCATGTGATTGACAGACCTACTTAAGGGCTTGGCCTTATCCTCTTTTTCTTAAGTAAATTGAGTCTCAACTTGCTGTTTTAGTTTTTCGCTCCTACAAATCTTTGCATTGTGGCATAATTGATTGATACACTTGAAAGAAGGATGAATATTTGTTTCTATAATGTTGGCGTGAATGACAAATTGACTTGTTTCCTCCTTCATTACTATTATATTATTGTTGTTTAGAGTCTCAGTCTGATCATCATTTCTTTGCCACCTTGATTAGTCTGAAGTTTTGCCTTGTAGATGTTTTTCCAATGGAGCCTTCCTACCTTATGAGCATCAGTTATTCTTGAGATTTTAATGTATTTAATATTTATATTAAAGTAATATTTGACAGTCTTTAAAATTTTTTAAAGAGTATATTGTTTATTCAAATATTTTTGGAACAATGATAAGAATTTTGTGAGCAACTTTAGAATTATAATATCAAGCTTTGAGAATTCTTATCTTATTGAAAATTGTTGAATTAAAGGAGGTTACAAGTAAATCATAGTGTTATTACTAATGATTTATTCTTTAATACCTTAAAAGAAAGCAACACGAAATGAAGTCAAGAATACCTTAAACACGCCCGTCACGGGGTAGCCTAGCGGTATAAAGGGGGAGAGAATTGTGTGAAGGTTGTGGGTTCGAGCCTTGGGAGGAGCAGCCTTTATTTAAGGTGATGTAATCCCCTTAGTGGTGACCCATCTTTCAGGAGCAGGTACCTCTGATACTATCTAGGATCAGACTCGAATTTACCTATCTATGAGTCTAAGTGGGTGGCTCATAGGTCCTAAGAGAGTCGGGCGAAGCCCAGAACCTGAGTTATCTGAAAAAAAAAACCTTAAACACAACACAACAACCGCATGGCCCAATGCCCCCCACTTTGGGGATTTGGGAGAGGACATCAGTTGCACGCAACTTTTACTTTGCATGCTAAATCCATTTAAAGATAAGACCAAAACCAAGCAATAACAAGGCCCGCGTAACAAGTTTACAATTTTATTGTAATTTTTTTGGTATCTCTAACTTGATTATTTTAATGCTTTAGGAACTATTCATGCATAAGCGTATCATACGTTAAGCTTAATGCATAAATCTTTTCAATTATAAAGAGGAATTAATGTATTGAGTTTAACGAAAATCCTTTTGGTCTTTAAAATACTATTTAGCTTATTTTTAAAATAAATTTAGATCAAGTTTTCATGAAAAAAATATGATTTGATCTTTGAAAAAACTTGAATAAAGACATGTTTTATACATATTGGTCGACCAATGTATACGTGTGATTAACCAATGTGTTGTTTATGTATACAATGGTTGATTAATGTATAGATGTAGTCGACCAATGTATTAGAAGAGTTGAATAAAAGTGTACAATGAGCTTGTATGTCATATTAGTTATTAAATTAGTCGACTCGTATGACACATTTTGTTACAATAACTAGTTTTTATGTCTAATGATATTTTTAGAGCTAGTACATGTCTAAATACTTAGGTGTTCAATTGTTAAACATCTCCATGACATTTGAGAGTTACAATAACACATTTGCAAGAGTTTTTGGACATTTGCAAGCATTCATTCATCGATTGTAAAGTTAATGAGAGTTTTTAAGTGTTAAAATCATAAGTAAGGTTCATTCAAATTACAAACATCCCTTAGGCCTAGTTTTCTTTTATTTGATTGATCCAAAAAGTACTAAGGTTACTCTTCACCTCTAAGGAAGATTGTACAAGGTTTTTTATTTACCTAAACAAATATTGTTGAAAGGAGGTTCCTCTTCACCTAATTAAAAAAATAATTTAGAGGAATTTTAAAAGAGACTTAGAGAGCGAACGTATGCAAAGATTATTTATTAAATCAGTATAAAATTAGTTTGTAATTTCTCTTCCCTATATTTTTTGCATTATTCTTGGTTGTTTAATTGAAATTGATTAAATTGTCATTTTATTTGAATTTAATCAAGCTTCATTTTCAGAGTTGCAAAATATTTTTAAATTCACTAATACTCAATTTACCTTCTTTTAGGTGTCATCAGAGATCGACAAGTGGTATTAGTTCATGTCTCTTTTATTGTGATCTTAAACACATATTTTTAGAAAAGATCTGTATGACATATCTGCATGTATCTACATCTTCTCTTACCCAAGAGGATCAAAATATTAGTAGGACTCACTTCTTTGATAAAAATGATTATCTTTATTAATAACTAGAAAAAAAAATTGATGGCTAAAAGTGTTGACTTTTAAAAAGCTAATTTTAATAGTCCATTCATTCCTGCTGAAGTCATAGACAATAGGAAAGTTCCCAAACTAAAGGAAGAATGAGATTTTCAAGATAAGAAACTCATTTCATTAGATACCAAAGTTATTCACATTTTGTGTACTAGGGAGAAATGAGTTCAATAGTGTCTATCTATACATTAACTCATGGAATTTTACACACTTTAGAAGTCATACATGAAGGAAATAATGAAGGATAGAAGAGAAAAATGAGCATGCTAACACACCAATATTAATTATTTCAAATGAAGCATGATGAAATATCTGGCATGTGTACTATATTTTTAATATTATCAATACTCTTAAAGGCTTAAGCAAGAAATATACTAATGTTGAAATGGTAATAAAATTGCCTAGGTCTCTTCCAAATACTTAGGAAGCGAATGTAAAGGCAATCCAAGAAGTAAAGGATTTAAATGTGCTACTATTGGGGAGGCTCATTAGATCTTTACTAGTATATGAAATGATACTTAAGGAAACACAAGAAAAAATAAAGGATTTAAGAAGCAAGAACTTAAAGGAGGAATCAAGTGAAGAAGAAGAGACATTGAGGAGTAAAAGTGATGAGGAAGCATAGCCTTTATCACTAGAAAATTTAAGAATTTTTTAGGAGAAAAAACCTCTACAAAAGAAAGGAATTTAAGAAAGGTAATGTAGATAAAAATTACAAATCAAATGAAATTATGTTATGAATGTAGGAAACCTAGCCATATCCCAACGGCCTCTCCTCAAAGACAATGAAAAATATGAAATAAATGACAAAAAGGGAAAAAAAAAGCAAAAAGAAGGTACTTAAAGGCTCAACTTGGGATGAAAGAAGTGTTTCCAAAAGTGAGCATTTGGAAGGAGAAATACTGGTAGTCAAAAATCATCTCCATCTTTTTTTTCCCCCATTCTAAGTAAGCCTCAGGTTCATTTCTTTCTTAGATTGAAGGAATCTTCATTTTAATGCTCTTATGGTTGCCATTTCACCGATTACCTTGATGTACAAATATGTCATATTAGTTCTTGGTGGTTGGTGTTCATCATGCAGGAGATCTCCCTCTTCATCATCATTAAAATCATCTTAGAGAACTTGACTTTGTTTCATATAAACATTAGGAACTTATAGTGATTGCCCCCTTTTTAGATTGGCTATAATGGTATCTTACAACTCTAATCAATCTATAATCTCGTCAAACATCATATTCATATATTTAAATTATTATTGTATAGCTTGAAGCATGTACTACCATCTTTCCTTCCCCATTTAACTCTTTCATGTCAAATATGACTTAACCTTCAAAAAATTGTTATTGATAACTTTATAACATTTCCTCACGTGTTTCTCTCCATTAATATCATTTATATAATATAATTTTAGACCTAAAGTCCTGATGCTAAAATTGGTACAAACTCTAATGATAAAACTTTAAAACCCAACAAATTTGATTTATAATTGAGTCTTAAGAAAGCTAAAATTAGATTAAGAATGAAATTTTGACATAATGAATATATAAGATCATGAATCAAAGGTATAAATGAATTTTGACCAACTAAATAACTTAATAAACTCGAAAGTTTTTTGAAGAATTATAAGCACAAAATAGAGAACACTGAGCTAACATGCTTTTAGTATAAAAATTGACATGGACTTGTCTCTCTACACCTAATATACAACCCCTGCAACTTCAAAAATAGCATCTCGAATAATGACAAAAGAAGCATAATTATTGAAAAGAATGAGTGGTCTTGGCAAACTCACTTATCTAAAGGTTTCTACAGAACTATAAATAGTATGCTAAATTATCCACCAAATCAGGATGTATAGGATGAATACTTTAGGACTAAACACATCTCCAAGA
>JAOTBA010000005.1:34850292-34863673 GCA_025629845.1 Erythroxylum squamatum
CATCTCTAACACAATTTATATACAAAACACTCATTTAAAAATTCATTTTAATATTTCTAATTTTCACCGAAAGTTCGAGCTCCAACAAGCATAAGGTAGGACCTTTGCACCAGCTTAGAAAATTTAACATGCTTAAAGCAACTGTACCTATAGACACTAAGGCTATAGACATATTGGTGAATAACTCTTAGCACTGGCCATTCCGTTCCATTAGAGGATTTCAAAATATAATTCAATTGCTTCCAAGCTAAACCCTAGATCCATCCTCTCCTAATTGTGTGCAATGGACACAACATAGTTTAATGAAGTTCTCCGATGCCTCTTGGAGGAAGCTACTAATGGGATCTCATCCAATAATGCAAACTTATAGTCTCATACAGGACTCTTACACTACCCCATCCCATTCTTTTATATTTTGGTTAGGAGGCTCCTCGAGATTTGGAACTAGGGACATGTTTTAGTTTGCATTAAATAGCGCTCTATATGTATTCTAGGGTTCTGAGTAGGAGACACATGAGCACTTATTTTTAAAGATGGCAATGGGCCAATCAGCCCGTGGCTAGTTCACCAGCTGGGCCGGCCCGACTTTAATATTTTTTAAAAATAGAAAAATGATGTTGTTTTATACCTTCCCGGCCTGGCCTAATCCTTAGCCCGATATAGCCAAGCTATCTTGACCCGTGGCCCAGTCAACCTTGTCTGAAGTCAGGCTAGGTCGAGTTAGGCCAAACCACATTTTTCATCCCTACTTATTTTTCAAGTGTTCTTTCTGGTTTAGTCTGAATCTGCTAGGGCTGGACGCCGTTACTTGGATCCATGAGATTGGTTGATAATAGCTAGAAGAACCTGCAAAATAATAAAAGACACGCCGGGGGTTGTTTCCCAGCAGGCCCCTCCGACGCTCAAGTCAGTCTTTTTGTAGGGGTTTTGGTCGCTATGAACAGAGAAAAGCAGGGTTCCAGTGTCGTACCCGTATCACGGCGAAATGGTACCTTATATATGGAACAGATTCTAGGTTTAGGTCTTTACGTTTGCATGGGAGACTGATGCCTATAGGTGGGCTTCGGGCGTATAGACTTGGACCTGGGCTTGGCACAGCCGGCCTAACTATGATGCTAAAAAATAAGAATAAGAAAGGAATTTCACTTTTAATTTAACAATATAACTTTGACCTTAAGAATTATCACATTTGTGTGATATGCTGAAAGAGGTAAAAGCATTCATTTAATTAGAATCGGTGTTATAATCAACTTGGGATGAGTTGGTGCATTTGGAGGTTCTAAATAGAAATACGACTCTTGAACATAAACTAAGAGCCTTTTTTTTTCCTTTTCAGTGTTAACTTTACTTGGCACTCTTTAAATAGAAAACCTTCATTTTCTACTTTCTGGTGTAATCGGAGAGGATAGAGTTCCAATCTCTTAGATAACATTATCCAAAATACACACACACACATCAGGGCGTTTCTAACATTTATAGACCATGGATAAAGTTAAAAAAAAGCTTCAATAAATCGATAATATATAAACATGTAAATTTTAAAACATATTTTTATTTATTAAAATTTAATATCTATACATAACTGACTCAATTTATAAATTCACGTACTTAACAAAATATTAAATGATCATATAACATCAACTAACAATATCTTACAAATATTAGGAACAATAAAATCACTAAAAATAGTAGGAGTAACAATAAAATAGCAATGGCAGCAATCAAACAGTAATATTAGACTACAAAACATTAAGAAAATTGCACTAACAAATATACAGATGATCAAGATTTATCAAAAAAAAATTTCTGTGCATTTTTAAATGCAAAATCATTAATAATATTATCAAGATCAATATTATCCAAGATATTCTTCTCGATACATAAAATAATTAAACCATTTAACATTTCTTGCAATATTGATGACATTAAGTAGATTTTTCAATAATTTTAACTTTGAAAAATTTCTCTCAACTAATGCTACAGTCATAGGTAAAATGAAAATTACAATTATAAAAATTAAATTGTTTATTAATTTTTAATTATATTTTTATAAATAATAAGTAATCTAAAAATTTAAAAAGGAGAAACACAAATAAACATAACATCATTTAATATTAATGATCTGATTTAAAATGCTAATATGTTGTTCTTGTGAATGGCAAATTACAAATTAGTTATAATATATTCAAATATTTAATAAGCTAAAAATACGTAAAAAATTTAAAAATTTTATCTTTAAATTACAAATTAAAACTCAAAAGTTAAAATTGTGAAAATCATTTAGTGAAAATTTTGATTTAAAATATCTTAAATATATGTTGATTGAAAGTTAACGTTAATCTTGAAAGCTGAAAATTTTATATATTAATATTAGCATTGTCTTAACTTAAAATGATCTAAATATCATTTAATAACCTTCAACAATTAATTAATCCTATTAACCTTCAACAATTAATGGGTAGGGCCTTAAGGCCGGCCCAGCCGCCGCACTCATCCCGTGTCTTTATGCCTCTTAATTAATCCTATTAACTATGGGTGTTGGAACAATTCTAAAGAACTTTGTTTTAGTACAAGAACCCATTATACACAACAGTAAAGTTGTCAAAATCTAAGCCACAACAATCATTTTGCATTCTTTAGAAAATTTAAGAGTAGGCCCTTGAAGGGATAGGGTTAGGCAGCCACATCAAATCTTGTTTTCTAGTTATTCTATTTTAATTTTATTTTATTAAATTTTATCTATATTATGTAAAATTTACGTAAATGTGTGCGTAAGATTTGATAGGACAAATATCATAGTTAGAACAAGAGATTTGAACTATTGGACAAGAGGAGAATGGAGAAAAAGGGCAAGAGGACGCAATAAATAACTAATTGAAAAGAAGAGACACATATGAGAAGACAAAAAAAAAAAAAAAAGATACGAGGAAAAAACAACAATATGTTTCCAATACCCATTAAGAGGAGAAGAAAGGGACAATCACCATTCTAAAAAGCTATAGAAAATCGAAAAGTAAAGATTGCAACACCTAAAACTCAAATTCACCAATAAGGATTCTCTTGGCAGAGTGCTTTTTCGCAACTAATAATAATAATCCACTTTTACTAACAGCAAATGTCCGCTCTTTCAATTGAGTCCTTATCTTTGTTTTGAAACTCAGATTGGACCGGTCGGTTTAATCGATTTGACCGGTAATCGGTTGGTTATTCGATCCAGGTAATTCCTAAAAATCAGTCTTCAATTGAACTAGTGCGAATCGGTAAGAACCAGTCAATTGACCGGTTAAACCGGGACTGGTCGAACCGGTTGGCCAATGGTTCAACGAATTTTTTTATTTTTTTATTTTGCTTTTTTTCTTTCAAGTGTTTTTTAATTCTTTTAAAAGTAAAATCTACCTTTTCTCCAGAAATCTAACAGAAATATAGAAATTTATATTATTTGTTATATTTTTCTATTTTTTAATATTACTATTATTATATATAATTATTGCGTAATTATGACGTAACACCGATTCGACCGGTGGTCGAACCGGTAACCAATAAAACCTTCGGTTCAACGTCTAATCCGGGTTTCAAAACCTTGGTCTTTATAATAATAATACTTCACTTGGCTCCTACAAATGGCTACTCAATTGGCTTTGGAGGCAATTTTCGTTCTTTCTTATTCTGGTTCTGGGATTATTATTTGGATTGATTATTACCTTAACTCACCTATATTTTGGCTCATAAGGGGTCAAAAGTTTATAATTATATGCAGTCTTTTTTAATAAAGAAACTATTTTTATAATTTAAATGTAATTTTATGATCACAAAAGAATAATTTTTATGGGTTGCTTTAAAATGAAGTCTCGCTTGAAATTTTTTAAAAAACTTAATTTTGATTCCAAATGATTAACTCAAATTTAATTTAATAATTTTGAACGAAATCATGCTATTGCTATTTTTTGTTGTCTTTAAGCATATCCTCGTATCAACCTTCTGTCTACAAGTACACCTACTTGATGTTGTTAGTAAAGTAATGGATCTCGTACTGTACATTATGAACTACAAAAAATCAGTAAACTACATGGGATCATACAAAAAATTTAGACTGTACTGATCGTATTTAAGGCAAAAAGCTAAAGTAGCAAAATCTCCAATATTAAAGATGATGGTGATTTAAACAAGCAATCGGATATAATAATGAAGGAAAAGAAGAGAGACAGACTTTTTTGGTTAAAGATATAAAAGCTGTGTTCTTTAAAGACCCTTTGGTTGAACCACTCAATCATACTGTTCCATGAGCTTATCTAAATCCTCATTAGATGTGAATAACAGTACTATAACATCTAAGTCCTTAGTTAGCAACTGGCAATGTATCACCGACGATGCTCCACACTACTCTGTCGGCTTCAACAACAATTATGCAAACATAAAACATACTACAAAAATCCCAGTTTGAATCCTTAAAGAAGTTTCAATTTTTATCTTAATGAACACGTCCTTTCTATTGCGAAGAAGATGATGAACACCAAATTACCAAGCTTTTTTCTCTAAGATCCAAGGTCTGCGATGTTCAAGCACGTCGGCTTTCCATCATTTTCTCTCCATCTTTTAGGTTTACGACTTTTTAAGAAAAGAATGCAAAACACGAAATGCAAGCCTTGATCTTTGATTAATTCAATGGTCTACTAAAAGAAATAAAGCTTTTTTTAATTTTTAAAATTAAAATTTTCTTTTCCTCTAATTAAGAAAATCCTAAATATTTGAAACTACTTAATTATCCTTAAAATTTTATATTTTAAAAGATAAACTTTATAATACATGATTAAATATTAATAATATAAAATTAAGGACTATTTATAATTTTAAAAAATATCTGAAATGATATTCAATATTAATCACTATTAAAACTAAAATCAGTACTAACTACATTCATAACTTTGGTTCATCATCTTCTTTTCAATTTTTATCATTCATATTTTTTTAAAAATGAAAAATAAAAATTCGATCATCTGATTAACTATTTAACTTCAATTATTTTATTTTAATTATAATATGTGTGTCTTTTCATATAATTATACTGATAGGTAGTATACTTTTTCCTATATAAATAATATCATGCATAGAATTACTACTTTAAATCATAACTATAGATGATAATATAGGTATTAAGAATTAACTTAAGTTATTATATAAATTTTAAGTAATTATTTTTATAAATCCTAGTAATGTAGTGTAAATCTTTTTAAACTTAACATTAAAATTCATTTATATAACAACATTTATTAGTGTCAGGAATCCCACATCGGACAACGATGAGAGCATTCAACAATTTATAATCGAGTGCAAACCTCCCCCTCTTGAGCTAGCTTTTGGGGGTGAGTTAGGCACTTTCTAACATGGTATCAGAGTCTACTTGTCTCGATGGTTTGGGGGCGGTGCCCGATTATATCCCTTTATCTAATATGTTCATCAGATGTCCAGTCTTGCTCAGGAATGAGGGGGTGTGTGTCAGGAATCCTACATCGGACAACGATGAGAGCATTCAACAATTTATAATAGTTTGCAAACCTCCCCTTTTAAGTTAGCTTTTGGGGGTGAGTTAGACACTTCTAACAATTAGTATAAACATTAATAATTTTTTATTATATGAATAAGTTTTTATACCCTTATTATAATAACTTTGACATTATTAACAATTTTTCTTATAAAAATTAAAATTTGAACAAATATTGATATTAAAGGTAAACTTATAAATTGTTATAACCTTAGAAATTTATTTGGATTCTTAAAGAGCAAAAGTCATGTTAATATGGCACGGTCTGAGCATATGTCGTCCCCGTTCATTCCATTGGTGTAATGTCACAACATCTTATTTTGTCCCCCTGTGGCTTGATCGGAATCATCACGCAATTTTCAGAACCATTTAAAGAGAAACAATTCATAAGTGATGTTAAGGAGATCTGTTTACGGTGCAACTACTCACGAGAGCTTCAGTAAGCTGCATGTACGGAATGGGAAAATTAGACATATTTCTCGTTGATTATTACTCCCAGGACGAAAGATTTGGATGCTAACTACAAGCGGGGGAAGATCGATAAAGACAAAAGTAGTCGTTTGCCAGATTCTATGAATGATTTTTTGTCCTGCTAGAGGGCCCGAATATGCATATCACTCCATCTTTACATCTCAAAAGAAGATGTGTGTTAGATCATAATTATTGTCTGCAATTATCGCAAGTCATCAACATAAAGTTGTGCACCACCTCTTTCGATGACAATAATAATGATGTTTACCTAATATTCTACTGTTTGACCCCGGTATCAGAATCTAAATCCAGAGAGCTTTCTAGAATCTGGAAAGGGAAAACAAAAGGGATAATGAAAACTAAAAGAGCATCAAGAAAATATGAAACCAAGCTAGAATTGGAGGTTCTGTGAAGGATATCATGTGTGACAGATAATTAAACGTTTTCATTTTCATGAAATGCAACAGTATGTGATATTCTACTATGGGGATAAACATGAAAAAGGTTATGGGCAGAATAGAGGATGGGAAACATCTTTCTACCTTCAGAAAGTGACGAATGGGAGTCAAGGTTCTGACATGCATTTTACTTATTGTTAAAGCATCCTCAGGTTCAACAAGTTGTTAAAGAAAGTTGCAGCCTAACCTCTAGTTGTTAGTGGCTTAGTTTATCAACTTCATGCATGTACCTACAAAAGAAAGGGACATTAAGAAAACGTTAAAAGGTATCATTCAAAGCTTGAAACAAGGCAGTAATTATCAGGGATCAAACTTGACATGTCTTCCACATGAAGTGTTGTATGCTTGTGACCATTTCGAGAGGCCTTTGAGGTGACTCAAGTCGTGATCGATGAACTGTTCATTTACGTCTGCCATGCACTTCACTACGTACTTTCACATCTTTGGCTTATGAAACTGATGTCAAATGATCCAAGCGAGCGCGTAGAACAGTAGTCACTTAGTGGTGTATATTGCCAGTATGGAGACTAGGAAAAGAGAGTTAAAAAGAAAGCTATTTCCTGTTAAAGCTGGGAGCTGAAAGCAAAAGATGTTATAAATACGTGAACAAATATAATCACTATCATTAATTCCATATTCATGACAATTAATCGAATTGTCTAATGTATATTTAATAATCAT
This sequence comes from Erythroxylum squamatum, assembly GCA_025629845.1. Lineage (NCBI taxonomy): Eukaryota > Viridiplantae > Streptophyta > Magnoliopsida > Malpighiales > Erythroxylaceae > Erythroxylum > Erythroxylum squamatum. Next base: position 34,857,442 of record JAOTBA010000005.1, read on the forward strand.
AATGAGATGGTTAACAATTTACTAATTGTATTTGAGGTATATGCTAGTACTCTAATAATTATATGTTAGCTCATTAAATTATAGTTCATCACATCCTTGAAATGACACAATTATTCTTTTCTTTCCTTAGGATAAAATATGTTATAAGAATAACATATGGTAAGATTGTAAAAAATAGGGGCAGCAGTGTGTGTGTGGTAAAATTGAGTCTTCTACCAAAAACTTCCTCTGATCTTGTACAAGGTTTGTTGATTTTGATAGGATGTAGTGTCTAAAATGGAGAGAATGCATCAAGATTTCATGCTAAACATTAGAGGTATGTCAATTTTATTGTGAATTTAATGTTCTAAATAAAATGTAGATTTTAGCTTTATGATTATTGATGATTGCATTTGTGAATAACAATTGGTCTCAGAGTATCATGGTCATTTGATTTTAGGGCTTGTATTTGGGTATAAGCTTTTTTTTTCAAATCGGTTTTTGGCATAAATGATTTCGAAATGATGCATTGAGGTGCAGAAAATGTTGATGGTTGTTGTTGTTGCCTTTTACCTTGGTTTTGGACAAATAAATCACAGTTTTTTTGGTTGAAATTTTGAAAAAAATCAGTGTTGTTATTAATGGCCGAAATGGGTTAGAGATTTTCGAGTTTTAGAGCACTTTTGGCTGAAATGAATATGAGAAATCTATAGAGTATGAAAATTGGAAGAAAACCCCTCAAAAATCGTTAGAAACCGAAGTTTAAAGAGGAAGTTATAGGCGAGTCAAACCCGCGCACTCGCGGGTCGACCCGCAGACCCATCTCAAGGTCAAGGTCAAGGACAACCCAAATGGAGTCGTCCCAACCCTGCCGACTAATTTTTAATGTTTAATTTTTTTTAATTTTTTAAAAATTGTACAGTGCACATGGGGGCACTTGCAAGGTCCGTTTTGGACCAATTTTCATCATTTTGCTCTTTTTTATTTTATTTTTCATATGTTTATGCACAAGATTAATTAGTATTTTTTGTTTGATAATTCTAATTGTTTAATCTTATTGTAGCATAAACATGAATATTTGTTGACAATAATGAATGCTTATTTTTACCTGTCATAAAATTGAGCATGTAAAACTATTTATAATGAGGAATTTTTAAATATTAATATATATTTAAAACTTTGTGTTTTTTCCTCTAAAATAACATTAAGATCCATACGAGCAATTATTTATCCTGTTGATAATTACTACTTAGTAGGATGCTTAATATGGTGAAAAAATTTTATTGAAATATTATGAACCACATAATTTTTCTATCCTTTCGATGGTATATTGATGATTTGGCTGTAATATTTAATAAATTGTTCTTACCTATAAATGGGTTCTATATTTGTTTAAGGAACTCTAGCATGAATGATATAATTAATTTTGAGAAAAAGAGCACGAATTGCATGATTCTGTTTTAACATACGTATCATGGTTATTGCTGTTGGTTCTTATTCAACTTTAAGCAATCCAAGAGTCTTTGCTATCTTGACGTTAAATAGAACAAACTACAAGCAATGAGTTGAATTTCTCATGATGAATTTGACTATCATGCGAATGGACTTGGCTTTGAGAATTGATGGACCACCTAAACCTGTTAATGATGCTACTGAGAAGGAAAAGAAATCCTATGAGGAGTGGGAATACTCTAACCGATATTGTTTGATGATTATGAGGTATCACATAGATGAATCCATTTGTGATAGTATTCCCGAGGCTGATAGTGCAAAGGATTTTCTTTTCCAGAGGCTGATAGTGCAAAAGATTTTCTTACTGCCATTAAAAAGAAGTACATGAAGTTCTCAAAGAATGAGTACTTAAACATGCTTCAACATACCATTTATGATGGTGCAAGTGACATTAGGACTCACATCAACAAGCTCATGAGTTGTTACCATAAGATTTGTTTTGGTGAAAAGGAAAAGACAAAGGAGGACTAACGCCTCAGAAAAGCAATAGAGAGAGCATCATTTTGCAGAAACTGACGAAGTCCCGGCATTGGGCTGTCCCACACCGGCCAACCCTACGACGAAGAAGATCCATATTTTGTTAAGAAATCAGCATACTGGTTTCCTTCCCTAAGGGTGTGACAAATCGAACAATCCCAATCGCTATTCATCATGTGCCTGATATCCTCAATAATAGCTAAATAAGGGTGTGAGTGAGAATACGAGATAGTAACTACCATAAGATTAAGGCTATGGATATGGACCTTGGTGAGGATCACATGGTATGGTTTGTGATGGGGACTCTTCCTTCCAAATTTGATTCGATCAAATCAAGCTATAATACTCAGAAAGAGCAATGGATTCTTGAGGAGATAATTGCTATTCTTGCCAAGGAAGAGGATGACATGAAAAAGGGAAGCGCAAGACGCATCTCCATGATGAAACCACGACAATTCTCAAAGGAGAAAGGTCACTTCTAATAGCTCAAGTGACCAAAAGCCTTTCAAGAAAAAGTTTGTTAGTCCTAAAGGAAATGGACAGGTGAGCTCATCTTCTGTTAGTCAGAAGAATAAGTTTTTCAAAGAGAAGTGCAACTTTTATCAAAATTGTGGGCACAAGAAAGTTGATTACCGAAAACTCAAAGCTCACTTAGAGAAGGAAGGTAATTGTCTTGTGATGTTTTGTTTAGAGTCCAATGTTATTGATATGCTCTTAAATACTTGGTGGTTAGATACTAGAGCAACAATTCACGTTATGAATTCCTTACAGAAACTGACAAGTCGAAGAAGACCAACTATATGTACATGGAAGACGATACCAAAGTCAAAGTTGAATTTTTTGGGACAGTTAGACTACAGTTGAATACATGACATCTTTTGGTGTTACATGATGTCGCTTATTTACCCTCTATTAGGAGGAATTTGATTTATGTATCCATTTTTGGATAGATTAGGTTATAGTCTTCTTTTCGGAACTGAAAAATTGACTTTGTTTCGTGACTCTCTTTTGGTGGGAAATGGAATTTTATGCGAAAATTTATACAAACTTGAGTTGAATGACATTATTACTGTTGCTTCTTCCTCTTCTATTAATACCGCTGTTGGTTCCAAACGTATAAGGTTGGATTTGAGATCTTCTATGTTATGGCACAAACGTTTAGGCTATATTTCTATAGACATAATGGAGAGGTTGGTAAAAGATGGTGTACTTCAGGATCTTGATTTTTCAGATTTCACTGCCTGTGTTGATTGTATTAAAGGAAAGTTGACTAATGAGATTAGAAAAAGCAAAATAGACAAGTGCTCAGAATTGGAGTTGATTCATACTGATATATGTGGAACATTTATTCCACCTGCTATAGGTGGCTATAAATACTTCATCACTTTTATTAATTTTTTTTAGGTACGGTCATGTGGAGCTCATTCGTAAAAAATCAAAATCTGTAGAGGCATATAAGATTTTCAAGACAAACGTTGAGCTTCAAAAGGGGAAGAAAATTAAAGTAGTTAATTTGACAAAGGTGGAGAGTATTATAGGCGTTATGATGAGAGTGAAAGGAATCTAAGGCCTTTTGTTAGATAATTGAAAGAATGTGGTATTGAAGCAAACTATACAATTCCAAGAGCACCTCAACAGAATGGAATTGCTGAAAGAAGAAACTGTACACTTCTTGAAATGTTGTTGTGTATGTTGATTCTTTCTAGTTTGCCTGAATTTTTATGGGTTGAAGCGTTGAAGACAACTACTTATATCTTGAATCAAGTACCTAACAAGTCAGTCTCAAAGACTCCATATGGGTTATGGTCAAGTAAGAAACCAAACTTGCGCCATTTTCATGTTTGGGGATGTAAACCAGAAGTGAGGCCCTATAATCCATAATCTAAAAAGCTTGATCTGAAAACTATTAGTGGCTACTTTGTAGGCTACACTGTTGGATCAAGGGGTTCTAGATTCTATTGCCCATCTCACACGACTAGAATTATAGAATCAATTAGAGCTATCTATTTTGAAGATGAATTTGCTTCAAGTTAAAGGTCAAGAGAAATTGTATTCAGGGAAGAGCGCATTCTGATCCCTGTACCCGTCGCTTCCGCTCCTACTGATGACCTTAGGATTGAACAAATTCCAGTAGAATCTCATAATGAACCTCAAAATCAAGCACAGGATGAAGTCATTGATACTAAGGATGATGAAGTTATTATCAGAAGATCACAATGAACACGTAAGCCTGCCATTCCTGATGATTTTATTATCTATTTGCAGAAACATGAGTTCAATATAGGAGATAATACTAAACTAGTCAGTTTTTAAGAAGCCATGAATAGTCCTCATTTTGCATTATGGATGAATGCAATGGAAGATGAGTTAAGTTCTATGTCACAAAACGGAGTTTGGGAGTTGGTTGAACTACCTAAAGGTTGCAAACCCATTAGGTGCAAGTGAGTTTACAAAATCAAACATGACTCAAGTCGTCAAGTAGAAACGTATAAGGCTAGACTTGTGGCTAAAGGCTATTGCCAGAGAGAAGGCATTGATTTCAAAGAAACATTCTCACCAGTTTCTACCAAAGATTCACTACGAATCATCATGACTATAGCTGCTCACTTTGATTTGGAACTCAATCAAATGGATGTGAGGACCGTCTTCTTGAATGGAGATTTGTATGAAGATGTTTATAGGACTCAACCAGTTGGTTTCAAGATGACTAATAAAGAACACATGGTTTGCAAGCTCAAGAAGTCTATCTATGGGTTAAAACAAGCATCAAGATAGTAGTATCTCAAGTTTGATATGGTTGTTACTGTAAATGGCTTCAAGGAGAATGTAGTTGATCAATATATATGTATGAAGTTCAGTAGGAGCAGTTTCATTTTTCTAGTACTATATGTTGATGACATTCTACTTGCTTCTAATGATATTGATCTATTATTTGAGACAAAACAATTATAATTTAGTCATTTTGAAATGAAGGATCTTGGTGAGGCCTCTTATGTACTTAGAATTCAGATTCTCCGAGATAAAGCTAATGGGATTCTTTGATTGTCTCAAAAGACTTACATTGATCGAATCTTGAAAATTTTCAATATGCATTCTTGTTCTCTTGGAAAGGCGTCAATAATGAAGGGTGATAAGTTCTCAAAGGCCCAATGTCCACAAAATGGTAAAGAGAGATATGAAATGAAAGTCGTTCCTTATGCGTCACTTGTAGGCATTCTGATGTATCCTGAAGTATGCACATGCCCTGATATTGCTTTTGTTGTAGGCTTGTTGGGAAGATACTTAAGTGATCCTGGACTTAGCTATTGGAAAGTGGCTAAGAAAGTCATGAGGTATCTTTAAGATAGCAAGGATCATATGTTGACTTATCGGCGAACTGACACTCTTGATATAGTTGGGTTCAGTGATGCCGATTATGGAGGATGTGTGGATGATAAAAAGTCCACTTTATGCTACATCTTTATGATGACTGGAGGAGCCGTATCGTGAAAAAGTGTCAAACAGACACTCACAGCCTCCTCTGCCATGGAGGCAGAGTGTATGATGTGCTATGAGGTAGCTTGTCAAGCAATATGGCTGCGAAATTTTTTTTCAGCAATGGGTATTGTAAACTTTATTTCGAGTCCATTGAAATTGTATTATGGTAACTTCACAGCTATAGCTTTCTCTAAGAACACTAGAAGTACTTCTTGCTCAAAGCATATTAATATAAAGTACTATTTTGTTAAAGACAAAGTCGTTGAATCTCTCATTACTGTTGAGTATACGCCTACAACTAGCATGTTAGTAGATCCACTTACAAAAGGGTTACTTATATGTGTGTTTGCATAACACGTCTCTCGTATGGAATTGTTAGGTACTTAGCTTGATAAGATTAGTAGGAGTTTTTTATTTGTATTAAACATGTTAGTACTTTGTACGGATTGCTTATGACTTATATATATGAAACATGCATAATGATGTTTGTTGTAACATCCCAGATCACCCGCTTACAGATATTATCCGCTTTGGGCCTTGACCCAGCCAAGCCTTCACGGTTTTGCTTTTCTCCGAGGCCTTCTTAGGAGGTCACCCATCCTAGTACTACTCTCACCCAAGCACATTTTGTGAACGATCTAGAAGGGGGGTTGAATAGATCTTTAACCTTTTTTTTTGTAAAGTTCTACAAAAATCAGAAGTTAATTAATACAATAACAAGTTAAACAAATTTAAACGCAAAGAATAGGGAAGAAGAGCAAACACTGTTTTTATAGAGGTTCGGTGC
>JAOTBA010000005.1:34863773-34883674 GCA_025629845.1 Erythroxylum squamatum
CTTAACCAATTCTATACATTTTATTATTATCAAAATATAAGTAGGATTTAATTTGTCAACCACCATTGGTCCAACACATTTAACCTCGGAGTTCCGATAGGATCCGGTGTATTAGGTCATGAAAAATGCGTCTGTAAGGGAGAGGTATCCGTACCCTTATAAGGCGTACTTCGTTCCCCTCTCCAACCGATATGAGATCTCACACTCTCCACCCCCCTTAGGGCCCTGCCCTCTTTGGGGTCCAGCCTAGCTGGCATAGTGGTTCGGGTACCGGCTCTGATACTACTTGTAACATCCCAGATTACCCGCTCAAAGATATTGTCCGCTTTAGGTCTTGGCCCAGCCAAGCCCTCACGGTTTTGCTTTTTCCCGAGGCCTTCCTAGGTGGTCACTCATCCTAGTACTACTCTCACCCAAGCACATTTAACCTCGGAGTTTCGATGGGATCCGATGCATTAGGCCATGAAAAATGCATCTGTAAGGGAGAGATATCCGTACCCTTATAAGACGTACTTCGTTTTCCTCTCTAACCGATATGGGATCTCACATTTGCAGTCACTTCTTGTTAATAATGACACATATATGTTGATGTATATATGTAGTTTGACAAAATGACAAGTACAAAAGGAGACAAATGTGTAGTCTCAATTGTTGTACTGCATGCATGCTGTTTTAATGGTTATTGTTGTATTTGAACATCTCCACGGCCCAATCATATGTAGTATAAACATCTTGTCGATATGATATTGTATATGATTTATTTGACTGCTTTTGGATGATGGAGATTGGTATGGTGGTTTGATTATATTGTTCAAGTGGGAGAATGCTAGAAATATTTGGACTAATATAATCACAATATTAATTCCATATTCATGGCCATTAATTGAATTGCCTAATGTATGTTTAATAACCATAATGAGATGGTTAATAATTTACTAATTGCATTTGAGGTATATAGTAGTACCCTAACAACTATATATTATCCCATTAAACTATAGTTTATCATACTCTTAAAATGACATAATTATCTTTTTCTACCCCTTAGGGTAGAACATTTTATAAGAATAATATACGGTGGGATCGTAAAAAATAGGGGCAATAGTGTGTGTGGTAAAATTGGGTCTTCTAATATAAGCCTCCTCTCTTGCACAAGGTTTATTGATTTTGATAGACTGTGGTGTCTAAAATGAAGATAATGCATCAAGATTTGTGCAAAATATTGAAGGTACGTCAATCTTATTTTACACTTAATGTTCTAAATAAAATATCGATCTTGACTCTGTGACTGTTGATGATTGCATTTGTGAATGACAAAAGATACGCACAAAGATGTTTTAACCAAAGGAAGAGGTTGCTTTGTAAAAGATAGCTTTAAACATTTCCTAAAGGTGAATTCCGATATCTATCTATCTTGCAAATTTTGCTCAAACAAACAGGCTTCTCGGGATTGGATTGCATACTTCATTTGATAAACAATTTCTTTTAATGATCTACGTCAACTTCCATTTATGATGGAGAGTGATAAGAAGTAAGAAAAGAAATAAAAGACATGAGCTATTAATCAGATAGTACCCGAAAATAAACAAGGGGGAGAATGGATGTCAAGAATGAACATCCTCTGCTTAGACGTAAAGGGAACGGAGATCTTTAAACATCATAAGGCTACATCCACCTCACTAAGCAAAGCCAAAATCGCAATAATACCTGAATAAATAAAGACAACTGTAAACTACCAAATGATACAGTATTCCACTAATAACTTCTCATTTATATTTTACAAAATTCTTCAAGCACCACTACTCACTTCTTAACTATTAATATTATTGATTTCATGTTATAAACGTCGTTTACCAAGCCCTCCTTTGTTACGTGACATGATCATGTCTTCTTCACATGATTGAGCAACCGCTCTCATCATCATCATCATTGTACATAACTATGGGATCAGAAAGTGGAGGTGGCTGGTGATGATAGTCAATATGACTTTGAATGGGAGGGGCATAATAAGAAGCACTAACGCTAGGATACGCAGTGCTATAGCTGAGTCCATAGGCTGGAGAAGGCGAATAATACATAGGAAGATAAGAGTACTGCCGTGGAGGGCTGTGAGTCATTGACGGCCCATGCGGCTCAGGGTCCTGAAAAGCCATCGGAGAGACATTTTTTGGTGACGGGTTGCCGGAACTATCACCTCCTGCAGCTGCGGCACCATCGTTGGAGTTATCATCTTGTGTTTTCTTCTTCTTCTTCTTCTTTTTCTTCTTCGTAGCGTCATTTCCACCAGTTGCAGTAGCACTTGGTTCAGTAGTCTCCTCACTGTCAGAGTCTACTTGTTGATCAGCTTCACCATTGGTTTTGCCAGTTTTGGCAGCTTTTTCAAGATTTTCTATTGAAGTCTGTTGGGGATCATCGCCATTCTTAGCATCACCATCCTCAGGGTTGTTTTTAGTATCCTTCTGCTTTCCGTTGTTATTAGATTTTCCAGACTTTTTCTCCTTCTTCTCAGGCTTTTCTGGCCATAGTTCAGCGTGCTTTCCTGATCTCACCAGCTTCTTTATAAGGGTTTCTGCATCAACGTTGCCAGTTACAGTAACCTTATGTTGAAAAGGATCAATCTCCGTCTTGTAAACACCTGGTCATCACAACAAGTGACATGTAGAGTTTCTCATTATAACAATTGATGGAACACAACAGCAGTAGAATGAAATAGTTGTCATCTTTCTACCTTCAATACCCTGCAGTGCTTTCTTGACTTCCTTCTTGCAGCCTTCACAGTGGATTGAAACTCTCAAGTTCCATGTCTAAAAGACATTGAAAATGAGTATATAAGTAAGCGAAAAAACTCAGAGAATACACTCTAAGAAAATATTAACATGCAGGAGTAGCATACTATAATCAGAATGCCAATTGTTAAACCTGATATTTCAGTAGCTCTGGATCATGTTCAAGTGGTTTAGTTGCCATTACCAAATAGAGAGAGAGGGAGGATGAGAGAAGAAGGCAAGGTCTGGGCCGTGAGTGATTGGGTTGGTTGAGTTTAAGAGATGATAATTGGAGTACGATGGGAATTAAAGTATTGAAAATAAAGCAAGAAAAAAAAGAGCAAGGGTTGGGTGGATACCACGTCACTTCTACAGCCGACGAAGAGTTACAGGTGTGATACAATCAACAACTCACGTGATCATACCACGTGACCAGTAGGCCTACGCCCATTCCTGACTTGCTTCGCATGCAAGAGAAGTTGCGCTATACATCTAATAAAAGTCTTCTTTCGGGAAACTGAAATGGAGCCATTGAACTAAGCAAATAATTAGACTCGTAGTACCATAGATCCTCCTTTACTGTATCAGATTATGATCACTTCATGATGACAAGAGGAGAGTTTGAATGGTAAAAGGAGTTATTTATTCATCGAGTATAATCAGATATATATATACAGAGAGTACAAGTAGAGATAAGATTTACAAGATTTATAAATATTTACATTACAGATATTTAGCAGCAATCAAGTGTTTAAAAATAGAAACAATATCGTAACAGATATTTGGCAGCAATCAAGTGCATGAGGGAAGGCAGCAAATTCGAGCTGACTAAGTCTTATCCTTAACACATGATGCCATAAAGGTGGTTGTTTACGCGAATTAATGAAATCATGACAATGTTTTCGACTTAACAACGTCATGCTTGTTTCGAGGAATCGTCAAGAATTACGTTCAGAATCGATCAGAAGTATCTCTGCCAAACCAGAAAAGTAGCCATGGAGGAGATTATATCATTGCTCTGTACCACTGAAACCGGTGAGAAGTGTTGGACAATTTTGTCCTTTCTTATAAAATTGGACAATTATTAATTATATTTTTTAGTTTTTAATAAATTATCGGTTAAGTTACGTAATTTGATCCAGATAAAGATAATAAAGTGGCTCAACAAATGATTTAAATCAATGAGTCAAAGTCAGGGTGAAAAATGGATCCCAATTAGTATGGATCGGACTTATATCGACCGTATGATGGGAAAGCCCGATATGGATGTTATATAAAGGTTAAAATCTCCTGCAATTGCTCATATTAATCGTAAGCATAAGGATTGGTTGACCCGTTAAGAGAGCTTACGTATTAAGAAAATTGTAGAAAGACCTAAACCTCGTGTTAGAAAACACTTTCCATAAAGGTCCTGCCAGATTTGTGATCGTTTGGAGCTCGGAAATAACATCGGAATCAGAGATGGAACCGAAATTAGGTATTCTGCATTACTTTCGTTTTTAATCTTTTTATGTATGATCCTGAGTAAGTAATAAGGTTTGTGCTACGTATTACATGTGGTATCAGGCGGTTATGTGATCGGGTTGTTGGAAACGAAAGTTTTTTGGTTTTACATCTCATATGATTTTCCTCAAGTTTTGATTCGTTTTTTTCAGTTTTTTACGTATATAGTTACGTAAAAGTGATATACATAAAGCTAGCTATGAAAAATGGGTCGAAAATAGGCCAAACGGAGCAAAAAAGACATCCTGAGGCGTCGGAAATCATCTCCAGCATCGGTGGGAGAGGAAACGTTAGGCGCATGCAGCTGCTACAGTAGCCATAGGTAGTGGCGTACGGTTGGCCCGTGCAGTGCACATGCTAACCCTATGCCGAGACATCGTTCCAGCGAGCGACGAACGCGTGTCGCGTGTGCACTGCAAGCGCGACCCGCGCTCGTGGAGGGCACGTGTAGTGCACACGCCACATCAATCCATACATATGGCACGTAGGATAGACGACACGTGGTGACGCATGCGTTGCACGTGCCATATAGTAGGCGCCCGTCTGCGCTTGGGGAGCGTGTGACGTGCACATGCCTGATGTGCACTGACGTGGTGCGCCACGTCAACGGCTGACGATAGCCTACGGATTCTGCTACAGTATTTTAAAAAATAAAGTTTCAGATTTTTCGTTAGGGTTCCCCGGGGTGTTTTGGGTCAGTTTTTGGATCCGAAAAATTTCTAAAGTAAGTTTTTCATTTTTCTGGATTTATTACATTAGTAATAAATTAAAGTTATACTCTAGAAAAAGGAATTAAGGTATTCTGAATCCAATTTTGAGTAAATTTTCATGCTTCGGATATCACATGAGGGAGATACTTCAAGTTTTTATGTCTCGGGTCTCATGTTCAGTGTTTGGGATTGCATGATAGTCGATTTTTCTTTTACGAAAGTCTCAAATAAAGTTTTCAGAGATTGTCCTCAGCACGAGTGTGTGATAATGAGACTGTGCATTCGGATTTTTGCATTTATTGATGTAACATTGTCACATACCATATGCCCATAAAGAATGTGAGGATAACATAAAGATGTATCCCTTATGTTTGTAAACTTTTTGAGTGTTGATGAGGATGTAGTCACCACAGTGGCTTTTCGAGTCAATATTTTGAATTGTTCTGCTTACACGTTAGCGGATGTATCTGGTCTCATGTTTGGTTATTCTCCCCATAGGTATCGTCCTTACATGAGATTTTGAGATGTACATAAAGGCATTAGATAGAGGAAAGTCGTTACTTGAATGATCTATTCGCTCACAGTTGGTAGTGTCATGAGAGTTGATGACTTGTACTCTGATCGCTTTTATGTGGAGGTTTAGTTGCATATATTATGTATTCAGCCCACAGGTATTTCATAATATGTGTGACCGAATTTTCAGTAAAGATACTATTTAATTGCTTTGAGTATCGTTGTTATTCTACATTTGTGTTGATTTAAAATTATCATCTTGAAGCCACCTTTTCAGTCAACAAAATTAGTGTCACCATTGAAACCCTGATCAGTTTCAATACAAAGTAGTGGACAGAGGATGTATTGAATGATATGAAGATAGTTGTGGTTGATATGTCCATACGAACGGATAGGCCATCTCCACCTACATCCATGAGCTTGAGAGCTTATAAAGTGGCCTATGAAACCTGGGATCGGTCTAACAGATTATATCTAATGACCATTAAGAAATCCATACCTAACAATCTGCAAAGGGCATATCAAGAATAATTCATCTTCACAGTAGATTCAAGATGTTGGGACTTCAATGCTTTGATAGCCCTTTGTCTTGCTGAGGAGGAGAAACTCAAGTTTACTACTCCTATAGCCCTTAAAGCAGCTTAAGGGAAGACAAAGATGAAACCTGCTAAGTTCGAAGGTAGAAAGTTCAAATCTTCTCCACATGCTGATGTTGGTCAAACCAGTGCTGGTAAAGGTCCTAGGGACATAAAGAAACCAGTAGGATGAGGTTTAAAAGGAAATACTGAGACCATCAGGTTACTCTTTAGCTTGTCAATATATGAATCTAACTTGCAATAGTCACATTAAGTACATGGTGGCTATTTAGTGGAACATCTGATCAAGGTGCTTCCACAATGCAGTGGTTCATATCTAGGATAAAGCCAAATAAAGGAAAGGAGAAACTGATGGTTGACAACAATGAAGAAGTGGAAGTAATATCTATAGGGGATGTATGTATTGAACTTTGTTGTAAGGTTCAATTGAGTTTTACATAACACATTTTATATGTGATCTTTTGATCAATTTTGGATAAAGAGGGTTAATGTTTTGTATTTAATGCTTATGTTATACAGTTTTTGTTTAATGCAAAACATAATAGTACAACTTTCTTGTCATATAGTTTATATAGAATGTGTCTTACCTGAATTAGATAAATGCTTCTTCGTATGTTGCTAAACAAGTTCTAAAATGAAGGACCCTAATGAATGAGAAGTCATACATGGTGTGACATAAAAGTTTAAGCCACATTTCTAGAGCTAAGGTTGAGAGATTGATCAAGGAAAGCATTTCTCAATTCTAGATTATGATAATCTGGGAGCATGTGCTGATTGTTGTAGGGGTAAGTTGACTAATAATGATATTAAGGTCAACTCATGTTTTTGACTTGTTGAGTCTAATACATAAAGATATCGGTAGACCTTATACAGTTGCATTGTGCAATTCTAAATGTATTATAACATTTGTTGATGATTATTCCTATTACAATTATGTGTTCTTGCTTAAAGACCAAAGGTTGAGAACCAATTGAAAAAATTCATCAAGATAGTCAGATTTGACCATGGGGGAGAATATCATGGCAAACATGGTGTTTCAGGACCTTAAAAGATCTGTTTGCTAGATATATGGAATCAGTTGAAATAGTGACTTAATTCACTATTCCGAGCAGTTCTAAGCAAAATGATGTGTTACCGAAAGGCATAACTACACTTAAAGGACTTGAAGAAGTTAATGCAGAACAAGGCTATTCTACCTAATTATCTAAAAGTGTAAAAACTTAGCCTTCCACACAATAATGTATGTGGCTACCCTACTGAGATAGTATAATTCTTATAAAGAAAGATTGCATGCTTGTTGTGTTCATTACTATTTAGTAAGATATCTCAACCACTTTAAGGCTGCAACTTTTACGGAAGAGAAGGTGGGACCAGAATAGTGGAATCACAAACAGATATATTTCTGGAATATGATGTCTATGATGATATTGGGCTCTTTGACGCTTCAGATGATAGCAAGGCAAATACTACAGTTATCATGTACCCGCTACTCATACAGATAGATCTGGTGGATCTAGGTCTCTATACCGTGCCTGTATAGGAACACGAACGCATACCTGTAGACACAAAGGTTCCTAGGGGTACAAGATCTAATATAGTTAAGTAAATCCACTAGAGTGAGACGACCTGCTATCCCATTTGATTACATAATCTATCAGGTGTACAGGACTATCCCATTTGATTACATAATCTATCAGGTGTACAGGACTATGTTATTAGACATGTTACAAATCCAGTTACTATTACAGAAGCTATTTCTGGACCTAATGTGGATGTGTGGTGGGATGCAATGAATGACAAGATGCAAGCCATGAAATATAATAAGGTCTGGGAGCTAGTTGATTTGTATCGGAATTGCAAACTAGTCAGTTGTAAATGAAGATTATACTTAAAGGATTTTGGGATAGAGTTCAACGGTTTATGGGCTCGCTCAGTTGCCAATTGGCTCATTCAGGGACAAAGGTTGACTTTATGTTACCTTTTCTCTCGTATCCTCGTAGGATACATTTTGAGTGATTAAGACAATTGTAGCTCATGATGATATAGAGTTACATCAGATGACTGTCAAAATCGCTTTCCTGAATAAAGACCTTTATAAAGAGGTCTATATGGTACAACCTGAAGGATTTCAGGATCCCGATAGAACTGACATGGTTTGCGCGTTATGTATATTAATATGTAGCTTATGTCAAACCTCGTAAAAGTGATATCATTCATTTGATAAGATTTGACCTCTTTCGACTTCACGGAAAATAAAGCTAAAAAGATGCATGTACTATGAGGTCAAGGGGAGCAAAGTTATCTTCCTATTACTGTATGTGGATGATATATTGCTCACTTCAAGTTACTTGACCATGTTGTATGAGTTTAAGCAACTTTTGGTCAAGAACTTTGACATGAAGGACCTTGGTGTAGCATCTTCTATCCTAAGTATCCAGATTCATCAGGACAAATCTTGACACTCATCTGACCTCTCATAGAATGCATAAATTGAGTATGTGTCACAAAGGTTTAATACGGTTAACATTAAACCTATCGTAGCACTTATCTCTTATAGTGATAGATAATCTTTGGCACAGTATCCAAATAATAAATTAAAGAGAGAGGTTATGAGGATTGTTTCATATTCTAGTACGGTTGATAGCCTGATGTATGCTCATTACTAGGTAGGACATTGCATTCACTGTTTGACTATTTGGTCAATATCTGGTTAATCCAGTTGTAGACCATTGGAATGTAATCTAGTAAGCGTTGAGATACTAAAGCGAATTAAGGATTATATGTTGACATAAAGAAAAGTCAATAAACTAAACCTTCTAGGGAATTCATATTCAAATTTTAGCTATGTGTCCGGATGATTGAAAGTCCACTTAAGGTTACAATTTTAAGTTTGCAAATGGTATAATGTTTTGGAAGAAACGGGTAATTTCCTCGACTATGCATGCAGAGTGCATGCTATGGGGCTGTATCACAAACAGTTTAACCCAGAAACTTGATTTCTGAGTTGTCTGCGGTTGATTCAAACCCATTTGGTTGTACTGTGGTAATCTTCTTGCAGTGTTATTTAATAACAACAAAGAATATCACAGGGCCTTAGTATTTAAAAGTCAATTATTTTACTATAAATGTGTTGATACAAAATGTAACATTAAGGTTTGGAGCATTTAAAGACTGAGGAATTGTAAGTTGATCATTTAACTAAAGGACTTCACCCATTTGTGTTTGTGACACAAGTATACAATATGGGTGTTTTGACGTCCTTAGACACTATTATTAGTAGATCATTATGTTTGCTCCATGTACATTTGTACATTTTGATGTGTTATGACAATATGATGGTTCAACAATAAAGATGATCATCATTTATTCTCAGTAATATGTGTTATCATACATTGCCATAATACATATAAAAATCTTACGATTTATGTCAATCTTAAGCATTTAAAGGTCATTGGGCATATATACAGATTGACATTATGCCTATGTCATTTAGACACATACAGTTTTAGTATGGGTATCCATAAATTTAACATGACATAAGGGATATAAGTTTTTAATCCCATAAAGGTTCTTTAATGTAGTTTAGCATTCAGTTGGAGAACATAAAGGTTTTCTCTAATGTAGTTTAGCATTTAGTGAGAGGAAACAAGTTTTCTCTAATGTTGTTTAGCATTTGGTGAGAGAAAACATGATTTCTCTAATGCAGTTTAGCATATGCGGTTTAGCATAAAGTTGGAGAAATCAAGACCTACAAACAAAGATGATATAATTTAGATCATAAAGGTATCATCCTAGTTTGCCACACTCTATTTTCCCATTCATGTTAGTGAGGTATTAGGTATACGTGATTGTATTAGATCTGTGTCGCACATGACACATGCATTTGATACTTTTCAGTATCGAAAACCTTGCAGGACAGAATGATGAACTTTTATTATTTTTGGATCAAATGTTTTATTTTTAAACCTAGTTGACTAATTCAGTAGCGTGACTTAACCAAAATTTTAAACTAGTTTTTAAACTAGAGTCAAAACTGCAATTAATGCTTGTCCAAATGGGAGAATGTTGCACAATTTTGCCATTTCCCATAAAGTTGAACAACTATTAATTGCATTTTTCAGCTTTTCAATAAATTATCGATTAAGCTACATAATTTGATCCAGATAAAGATAATAAAGTGGCCAAATAAATGATCTAAATCAATGGATTAAAGTTCGGGTAGAAAATGGATCCCAATTAGTGTAGACCAGACCTATATTGGCCTTATGATGGGAAAGCCCGATATGGATGCTATATAAAAGTTAAGTCTCTTGCAGTTGTTCATATCAATCATAAGCATAAGGATTCTCTGACCCGTTGAGAGAACTTGCGTATTGATAAATCTGTAAAAAGACCTAAACCTCGTGTCGGGAAACACTTTTCGTAAAAGTCCTGGGAGATTCGTGATCGTTTGGAGTTCAGAAACGGCATCAGAATTAGAGTTGGAACCGAAATCAGGTATTCCACATTACTTTCGTTTTAATTCTTTCATGTATGATCCTGAATATGTAATAAGCAGGGATAGATCCAGAAATGTTTTTGAGTGGAGGCAAAATTTTATTTTTAATGAGGCAAAATTTTAATGGGAGCAAAATTTTATTTTTTTAATGGGATTTAAAATAATAATTTTTTATATGAAATGTTTTGGAGGTAGTGGGGGCAAGTGCCCCCACTTGCTCCTAATGTAGATCCATCACTTGCTCCTAACGTAGATCCGTCCATAATAATAAGGTCTGTACTACATATTAGAAAAAGATCATTCTGATAAGCATCAAAAGTTTACAGACGACATAAATTACATCATACATCTGCCAACTTTGTTCTGAAACAGGACAAATTGCTCCTGATAGACTGATTATCTAGGCAATGAAATATTAATTCTGATTTCCAGATGCATACTTGCCTACGAAATCGGATAGAAAAAGAGTTTTATATGTAAAAGATGATGGTAATTGGCAAGCAAACGAAAAGGAAAAACAAATGTGTCTAATCAATTTAGGATATGTTAACATTGCAAAAAAAAAATCATAAATAAGAAGGTACTTCTAAATATACTAAAACATAGTACCATAATACCGGGATAACGCCAATAATTCTTATCTCTCACTTTATTTTAAGCCAATGGTTTTGCTAGGCTTTTAGAGGCGGAGTTCCTCTGTCAACATAGGCCACTCACAATACAACTTGCTTTATGTTCTTTGTATTCTAGCAATTAGACAAGTGTTCAATACTATAATCAAAGTGATCAAAATCCAAAAAAGAATTCCATAAAATTCAGTGTCGTTAGCAATCTTAATGCGGTACACAACCTCACTGAGATGGATCGGTTTATCTGGGAATTAAAACACAATGTCAGTCTAAAAGGGAAACCCACATTCAGCTTCGACCTATCAAACCAGCAGCTGGGAACGAGTGCTTGTGATTTTCGTAACAACAGGAACAGCGGGCTCAGCTCAATGAAAAATGACGACGTGGATAATAATCCAGCTGTAGAGTTTAGAGGCTGCTAGTTGTTCAATCGTCAATATCATCCCTTTGAAAAAGTAAAGCATACCTCCTATAAAGTGCTGGGAAAGGAGGTATCGGTCACGCAACGGCAACAAACCAGAACCAATAAACCTTTCCTTGTGTGAACAACTACAACCAATAAAAAAAAACAGCAGCTATCAAACTCACCAATGCGCACAAAATTAAGCAGCAAGAAGTAAATAACACAGGCAATTTTTACGTGAAAAACCTTCCTCAATGTGAGAAAGGAAAAACCACGGGACCTAGTTCAGTAAAGAAAAATTTCACTATCATCAATCAAGTTACAAAGAGTTTTTCACCTCTAGATATAACTAGAGTCACCACTCAACTCAAAATACAACAATAATCATCAACAAGATGAAAAATCAAAGAGTTGAGAACAATATCACCCTTAAAATCACAGCAACTTCGACTGAAGATTAGGGCACCTTGGAGACCTCCAAATCCAATCTCCACCGTTCAGAATTAAGAACAACGAGAGAGGAACCTCTGGTTAAAATTTCAGGTCAATCCGACAAGAAATCACCATGCGATTGAAGGTTGGAAGATTACTGCACAAAGTTGGAGAAAAACGAAAATTTTCTTCTTTCTCTCTCTCTTCCCTCTCTCTTCTCTTCCGGCTGAAAACTCTCTTCTATTTTTTCTTTTAGGGTTTAAAACACCCTTTTATATGTTAGGCTTTGGGCTCCACTTAGGAGTGACCCAAAACCCAACATGTCCGAGGGTTTAATAACCCTCATAAGAAACCTATGATTAAAAGCATAGTCTTGGACACCAAGCCTTGTTTAGTTGGTCTGCTAGAAACCGAAATTGAAGCATCCAACATCTCGATAGTTGATAAGCTACTGGGGTCGAACTGGTCTTTTATTACCTACTTGTCTTCCCACTACAACGAGCGTATTTTCAGCTATTATGATACGAACAAATCTCTGTTTAACTGCTTGCAGAGAGTTCCCAACACCTGCATCTTTCCTGCTACTCCACTGCACTAATATTCACTTTGCGATTTCTCTTGTTTATGCATCCAAGTTTCAATTTCAACGAGATATGTTATGGTCCTCTCTTCGTCTTTTGGACAACAATATCTCAGAACCTTTTTTAGTGGCTGGAGACTTCAATTGTATCAAGAGTTTTGTGGAGTTGGTGGGAGGTCAAGGTCTACCCATCATTTTCGGCAAAAAGCTAGAAGGTTTTCTACAACAAGCTTGACTGACTGATCTTCTATTTAATGGAAGATTACTAACCTGGTCTAATAATCAGGAAGGCACTTATTCACTTAGAAGAAATTAGAGAGGGCGATGGTCAATCATTTATGGTTGTCTACTTTCCATCTCTCTTAGCTCATTTTGGAGATAACCTTTTCTCAGACCACGGAAGCATTATAATCCATAACTTGTCCCTTTTTACCTTTAAAGGTGCTTCCTTCTGGTTTTTCAATGGTCTTACAAAACACGCTAGTTTTCAAGAGCTTGTTCGAAGCTATTAGCAAATACCAAATGCAGGCTTTAAATCTTTCCAACTTATGCAGAAGTTACGCATGGTCAAGGACTCTCTTAAGACCTTCTTATCTCAACACATCTAGCAAATTCAAGATAGCTAATCCCGCCTGTAGCAAACATAAGCTGACTGCTACCATTACCCCCATGATTCCCATTTATGGACGATTGAACTACAGAGGCCACACGAATATCAACAAACACTCTCCTTGCATCAGTCTATGTAAATTAACCCAGCAACAGCATGCATCTCATACAATAACAATACATAAAAGATACGTGCATATAAAACAACGGAAGCATAACTGAAAAAAAAAACCTCAAGCCATTGCCCACCGATAATCCTCTTTGTCTCTGAGTTTTTTTAATCTTCTATCCTCTCCTTAAGCACGTCCGATGGTGTACTCTAATGCTTAGTGAAGATAGGGACCCAAAAATAACCTTTATATCTGTCTCCATACCTCTACCCATCATTAAGGAAGAAGCTCGAGAGTATGGGCGATAACATGTGCGTGTGCAGAGACTAAATGCATTAAATGGACCATACATGAACAGTAAGAAGGTTAGGTAATTTTCAAAAATCTTACATTCTCCCACTTGGTCCATTTAACCCAACAAAAATATAACAAGAAATCAAATATATGAATCATAGCGATAGGTCCTCTTATAGTGAGTATAATCTTCCATATATTACATATATAAAACTTCTCATTACTAGCCCTTAAACTTAATGAATAAACCATATGTTTATTCTAGGTCCAAATTAAATGACGTTTCTCAAAACCAATCAAATACGTGTGCACAAAATATATGAGAAAATATCAAACTAAATAAGAGTTCCATTGAATCAACAAATGTACAACAAAATCACATTATGGAGCCAAGTCTCATTTGCACTATGTGATCCTTAAACTGCTTAGGTGGCATGCCTTTAGTTAAACGATCCGCAATCATCAAATCAATGCTAATGTGCTCTATGACAACTTTCTTTTCCTTAACACGTTCTCTTATGGCTAAATACTTAATGTCGTTATGTTTATTTCGAATTCCACTCTTGTTATTTTTAGCCATAAAGACCGCAGCGGAGTGGTCGCAATACAACCTTAATGGCTTAGAAATTGAATCAACAACTCTAAGCTCAGATATGAAACTCTTCAATCATACACCATGCGAGGTGGCCTCAAAACATGATACAAACTCAACCTCTATAGTAGAAGTAGCAATTAGGGTCTGCTTGGCACTTCTCCAAGATACAGCTCCACCAGTTAGCATGAATATATAACCAAATGTTGATTTCCTTGAATCAATGCAGCCAGCAAAGTCTCAGTTCACTTGTACATAAGCATGCAGTCCTTTGTGCCCTGAAGATATCTCATAACCTCCTTTGCGGCTTTCCAATGGTCAATACCTAGATTACTCTGATATCTTCCTAACATTCCAACAACATATGCAATGTCAGGTCGGGTACAGACCTGAGCATACATAAGGCTTCCAACAGCTGAAGCATATGGAATGTTCTTCATGTGTTTCCGCTCAAAGTCATTCTTCAGGCATTGATTCAAACTGAATCTATCATCCTTGACTATGGGTGCTACACTTGGTGCACAATCTTTCATATGAAATCTCTCTAAAACTTTGTTGATATAGGTCTCTTGAGACAAACCCAAAATGCCTCGAGATCTTTCTCTATGGATCTTGATGCTAATGACATAAAATGTCTCACCCATATCTTTCATATCAAAATTCTTTGAGAGAAATTGTTTCACCTTATATAGCAAACCCTTATCATTAGTCGTAAGCAAAATGTCATCCACGTATAACACAAGAAAACAAGTATTACTCCCACTGACCTTCTGGTATAAACATTGGTCCATTATATTCTCTTCAAAACCAAATGAAGTGATAACTGTATGGAATTTTAAATACCACTATCGGGAGGCTTGTTTTAACCCATATGTAGATTTATTAAGCTTGCAGACTAAATGCCCACCAACACTAGAGGAGAATTATTTAGATTGTTTCATGTAAATCTCTTCCTCTAGTTCACCATTGAGGAACGCCATTTTCACATCCATTTGATGTAATTCAAGATCAAATTAAGCTACCAATGCCATGATTACACGAAGAGAATCTTTCTTAGATACAGGAGAAAATGTATCCGTGTAGTTGATTCCTTCCCTCTAAGTGAACCCTTTGGTAACAAGTCTTGCTTTATATCTCTCAATGTTGCCTCGTGATCTTTCTTTGTCTTAAATACCCATCTATATCCAATGATTTTCACACCATTTGGCAACTCAACGAGATCCCAGACTTTATTAGATGCCATAGAATCCATCTCATCCTTCATAGCATTGTACCACAAGTCCGATTCCTTAGAACTCATGGCTTGCGAAAACATTTCAGGATCATTTTCGGCTCCAATGTTGTAATCTGACTCTTGTAGATGCATTATATAATCACTAGGTATTGCTGACTTTCTAACCCTAGTAGATCACCTTAATGTTGTATCATCATCCTCACGAGGAACTTATTTCTCAACAATTTCTAGTTGTTCCTCATTTGTAACTTGATCTATTGGATCGGTACTAACAGCTTGTGGAACTTCAATAACTGGTTGTCCAACACCCGTTTCAACTTGAGGGGTGTGAATGATAATCAATCTAATGATAATCAATCTATCACTTGAACCAGAGGGTTGAGCTTCATAATAGCCCTTTTCAAAACATATGTCTTGAAAATAACTACTCCCACTGATTAAGTCATTCTTAAGAATTTTGCATTTCTTGATTCCACAATTTTAGTGCTGTGAGATGGACAATAGAATCTATAGCCCTTAGACCTTTCAACATATCCAATAAAATACCCACTAATGGTCCTTAGGTCTAGCTTCTTCTCCTGTGGGTTGTAAATTCTCACTTTAGATAGGCATCCCCAAACGTGTATATGCCTCAGACTCGATTTCCAACCCTTAAATAACTCAAAAGGTGTCTTTGAAACAACCTTGGTTGGAACTCAGTTTAATATATACACAGTCGTCTTTAGAGCTTCAGTCCACAAGAACTGAGGAAGTTTTGTGTTGCTCTTCATCTTCTCACCATGTCCATTAAGGCTCGCTTTCTTCTTTTTACCACACCATTCTGATCCGAAGAATCAGGCATAGTGCACTGGGTAACAATCCCATGTTCCTAAAGAAACTTTGCAAAAGGACCAGGTGCTTGTCCACTTTCAGTGTATCTACCATAGTACTCTCCACCTTTATCTGACCTCACAATTTTAATCAGTTTTCCATATTAATTCTCCACTTCTGCCATAAACATTTTAAAGGCGTCCAAAGCTTCGTCCTTAGAACGAAGTAAGTAGAGATACATATATTGCGAATAGTCGTCTATGAAGGTGATAAAGTATTTCAGACTGCTTGCGTCCATATCTGGACAACAAATATCTGTATTTATGATTTCTAACCTGTTTGTACTCTTCTTGGCACCCCTTTTAGATTTTTTAGTTTGCTTACCCTTAATGCAATCCACACAAGTCTTAAAGTCTGCAAAATCTAAAGTACTAAGTACTCCTTCATTTACTAATCTCTTAATTCTCTCAATGGAGATGTATCCTAATCTACGATGCCACAACATAGAGGATTCTTCATTCACAACACATCATTTCAATCCAGCGGTGAAATGCAACAAATTATAGGCATCATCATTTTGTAACTGAATGGAATAAAGACCATCAGATAATGTACCATAACTAATAACTTTAGATCCATTACATAAACTGAAACCAGAATCTGAAAAGTTAAAGGAAAAATCAAAAGGTACAAGTCTTGATATAGAAATCAAAGTTCTAGAGAAATTTGGAATATAAAAGGTCTTTTCCAAGCACAAAATAAAGTCGCTGCTCAAAACCAAACTGCAAGTGCCAGTGGCTTCCACATGTGAACTCGTCTTGCTTCCTGAATAGATGAATTATTCACTTCCCACCGGCTTCCTTAGGTTTTACATACCCTGAAAGGTATTTGAAACATGGACTGTAGAACCAGAATCAATCCACCATGTGTTATGATTAACATTAACCATATTAGACTCATAACAAACAAATGGAATTTGAGTACCTTTCTTCTCGAGGCAGTCCTTAAATTTAACGTAGTCTTTCTTCATATGCCCCTCTTCTTGCAAAAGAAACACTTTGATGGCTTCTTTATATCAGATTGAGGAGCAATTTTGCCTTTTCCCTTATTTTTGGCATCATCCTGCCTCTTCTTTCTTGAAATGGTCAAATTGATCCTTTCACCCTCTTCCATCAAAAACCTCTCCTCTTCTTGCACACACATGGTCAACAGTTCATTCATCGACTACTTATCCTTATGTGTGCTATAAGAGATCTTAAAAGGATCGTATTGTTGAGGCAAAGTGCACAGAATGTCATGCACTAGGAAAGATTCCGATATAGTAACCTCCAATGCTTTCAGCTAAGCTGCTATATCCCTCATACTCATGATATGATCACGTACGTCCTTTATACTAGTGAGCCTCAAGGATGACAACTGCATAATCAAAGTGCTAGCAAGGGCCTTATCAGATGTAGGGAATTGCTCATCAATAACCTTCAATAGATCTCTGACATTACTATGATAATTGACAGAACTATGAATGCCAGCAGATATCTTGGTCTTTATGAACATCACGGAGAGACAATTAGATCTCTCCCATTTTTCATAAAGAGCAACAGCTTTTGGAGTACTGGTCTCAGTCATCCTCGGTGGTTCGTCCTTCCTAATAGCATAGTCTATATCCATCCAGCCCAAATGAAGCAAAATCCTCTCCTTCTAGACCTTATAATTGTCACCTCTCAATTCGGGAATATCACACTTATTGTCAGAAATATTAACTGTTTGAGTAACTATAAATTAAGAAATAAAAATATATGCTCGTTATATATATTTCAAGACCAGTAATAATTTATGGTTTACCAATGTAAATCATGCATTTAATAGATGAATCTAATGACATAAGACTTGCCTGTGGGCTAAAGTTCTACTCAATTAGATTCATCTAAAACTTTATGACAAAACTATTGAATTATATTCCTTTTCTTAATTCCTGTGGGTAGATATATAATCTGATACTTTATCCTAATTAATCATACAAATATAACAAATAACAAATTCCTGTGGGTAGATTTTATCATATCACGTATGATTAATTACAAATAATGATTTAATGTGATCTTAAAACTAAATATATAATTGTAATTAATTTGAGATGTTGTGGCTACTCCCAATTAATTAAAATCATATGATCACTCACATTATCTTAAGCTTTAAGTTAAAGCCTAAAAATTTGCATCAATTAATCAATAATGCAAATAAATCAAATAATAATGCACAAATTATCTAATCTAATTTTGCATGTATAATGATCACAAAATATACACACAAAATTTTCAATTAATCACATGTAATTTGTGCAAATAATTAAACAATTATTAATAAGCATGTCTAAATTTAAAAACCAACATTAGATATACAAATTAAAAATTAATATTTTCACAAAATATTAATACCAAAATGATTTTTATAATTAAAAATCACAACATAAGGGATAGGTCTTGATTAACCAATTTATCAATAATATTAACATAATTAATATTAAAAAAAATTAAAGAAAGGAAAAAACGCAGTCATCTTCAACGTCCAGCCAGGTCGGGTGTGACTCGGCTGGACCCGATGGAGCTTCGATGCTCCAGAACAACAGAGGACGCCAGAGGTTGCATGAAGACCAGCAATGGGATGACAACCACCGGGCGATGCGTACGAGATGTTGGAAAATTGACTATGCAACGCTTCATAAATGTCAACATCCGAAGCCTCACGTACAACCATCGTCGTCCCTCCCCCCTACACAGTTTTGTCACCGTCGAGCGCTCTATGGAGCACAAATACACAACTCTAATGTCTCCAATAGGTACAAAACGTCAAAAAAATTCAACAATCTCAACTCATATATCACGGCAAAAAATTCAACAAAAACATAGTATAACAGAGACATGCTTCTCAACGTTCATAAGCAAGGCAGAGGCATCACTGAAGCTATAATACCAAATGAAATGAACACAGCAACATGGCATGACATGCATGCATCTCGTACAACAACACTTTACGTGAGCCACATGTATATTGTTAACGTCTATAACAACGGAAGCTTAATCAAAATAAAAATACCTCCAGCCATTGCTCCACTGAAGTTCGAATGTCTAAATTTTGAATCTTGTATCCTCTCCTTAGCATGACCGATGGTGTACTACTTGTGTTTAGTGAAGATAGGGACCCAAAACAACGTTTATAAAACGTATCCATACCTCTGTCCATCATAGAGGAAGAAGTTCAGGAGTATGGGCGATAACGTGTGTGTGATTAAGAGGGTAATGCATTAAATGGACCATACATGAATAGTAGGAAGGTTAGGTAATTTTTCAAAAAAATTTACTGTAGCACCCCACTCCCGCAGGACCCGAACCCGACAGCGTGGGTGATATCCGAGTCCGTGCCTCACGAAGGTGGCATGGTAGAGCACTCAAATACAGTCAAAAACTCAGTATAATTTTTTTTAAAATACAATCATCTGCGCGGAAATCAGTAGATAATTTGGGCCCGCTTTAATTTGTAAACATTTTCTGTCAGTATTTAAAATAGCCATTTAATGTACAAAAATCCATAACCAAATTGGGCCCAATTTTATCCATAAACATTTCAGT
>JAOTBA010000005.1:34959203-34971423 GCA_025629845.1 Erythroxylum squamatum
ATCGACCTAGACTCACCACTGCTACAGTAGTAGTCTAGTTATTTTAATTTTGATTAGCGTTACGACGCGCGGTCAGTCAAGAAATGGGCTAATTTTCTTAAACAATTAATGACTATCATAACCGTGTCTTTGCCATCAGAATGAGGTAGTCCATCAACAAAGTCCATAGAAATATCTTCCCAAACTTGACACAACACCGATAAGAGTTATAGAAGACCGACAAGGCACAACGTTTCGGCTTTAGCATGCTGACACACATCACAAGCTGCCACATAGTTTTGCACTGATTTATGTATCCTCAGCTAATAAAATTGTTGTGCCAATCGCTTAAATATCCGTAAGACTCCAAAATGATCACCAACGGGAGTAGCATGGAACTCTCGTAAGAGTTGTTGAACTAACTTAGAATCAGATGGCACCACAACTCTATTTTTATAATAAATTAATCCTTCTCGCCATAAATATGGTTGACTAGGAGAATGGAATGCCAATTTACCAACACTTTGCAAGTATGGATGTTGAGTTGTCTCCTTTTTAAGTTCATCCCATATCCCCACGTGTTGTACAAAAATAGCTTGTAATGCTGGGTTGTCTGCATCCATCGATAACGCATCGGCGACAGAGTTTTCTCTACCCAGTTTATACAAAATCTCATAGTCAAACCCCACGAGCTTTAACATCCATTTTTGTTGTTTTGGGGTCAGAATCGGTTGTTCTAGAAAAAATTTGAGACTCCCGTGATCCATTTGTATGAGGAAGTTTCGTCCTAATAAATGCGGTCTCTACGTATGCACCGTAACAATGATTGCAAGCATTTCTTGAGCATAAATCGACCATGAACATTTAGATTCTCCCAATGCTCTGCTCATAAATGTGATTAGTGTCCCTTTTGTGATAGAACTGCTCCAATTCCATCACCTGAGGCGTTGGTGTGAATAACGAACGTCTTCGACAAATCCAACAAAGCCAGCATCAACGTACTCATCAATATCGATTTAAAGCTTTAAAAAGCATGTTCCACTTTACTATTCTAGCTAAATTGTTCCTTTTTCGATAGAGTAGTACGTGGTTAAGCGATAATATCGTAATTGCAACAAATTTGCGGTAATATCCCGTGAGACCCAAGAACGTGCGTAACTTTGTAACATTCGTGGGACGTGGCCAACTGAGGACAGAGTGGATCTTCTTTTGGTCAACTTTCACTTCTTCAGCCAAGATTATATGGCCAAGGTACTCAAGTTCTTGACTCCCAAAAGCGCATTTCTTAAACTTAACAAAAAGTCTTTCTCGCAGAAGGATGTTGAATACCTTGTGGACATGATCAATGTACGCCTGCTAACTCGAGCTATAGATTAAAATATCATCAAAAAATATAAGCATAAACTTACGTAGGTACGGTCGAAAAATGGAGTTCATAAGTGCTTGAAAAGTTGATGGAGCATTGTAAAGGCCCAAGGGCATCACCAAATATTCGTAAATGATCGTTATAAGTGCAAAATGCGGTCTTGGAAATGTCTAGAGGATGGATACAAGATTGATGATAGCCCGTCGTCAAGTCAAGCTTAGTGAAAAAATCGCACTATGAAGCTCATTCATCATATCATCAATAATCGGGATCAAAAATCGATCTTTAATGGTGACTGCGTTCAGTGCTCGATAATCCATACAAATACGCCAGTACTATCTTTCTTCTTCACCAACAAAACTGGGGAAGAAAAAGGGCTCGTACGTGGTTGGATTAAACCAGATTGTAGCATATCATTTACTTGTCGCCCAATTCATCTTTCTGAAAATACACGTATCGATAGGGCTGAACATTGATAGTTTATGTTCCTTCTTTGAGAATAATTCGATGCTCAATCTTACGTGGCGGTGGCAATTGCTTAGGTTCCTGAAATATATCATCAAAGTCTGATAAGAGTGATTTCATGTTCAAGTGTAAGGGGTCAATCTTACTGTTCTCTTTTTGTAGATATAAGACAAACAAAGAATGGCCTTGTTGTGCTTCCTTTTCAATGTCTTTAGGCTCTGTTGATTAAATAGCATGCCTATCTATGCCCTGCAGTTTCCTTGGTCGATTTTCCCATTGAAATTCCATGGTCAAATGCTTCTAATCACACTTAACTGGGCTCAATTGTTCAAGCCATTGAATTCCCAAAACAATATCCAATACAGTCAACAGTAATGGATACGAAGTGAGTGAAAATGCAATACCTTGGATTGTCAATGACACCTTTTCGTACCTCCCTCGGCACGTCATCAGAGAGACACTAGTGACTCGTACTATGAAGGGATCAGAAGGAGTGACAAAAAGCTGCAACCAAGTTACCAATCTCTCATTAATAAAATTATGGGTCGACCTGCTATTGATCAACGTGATGAGGCTATATCGTCCGATATAAGCAACCACTTTCATCGTACTTAAATTGTTCCATCCTATTAATGCATGAAGAGAAACCTCTGGAGCCTCCTCTTTGACAATCTCATCATATAGATCCCAACCTGATTCGCCTTCCATCAAGAGTAACTGAGGTTGTCAACACTTATGTCTCGGAACAAACTTCTCGTTGTAACTGAAGTATAACCCTTGGCTGCGTTTCCTCCGAACTTCATCCTATGATAAGTGTTTAGCAGGTGAAGCCTATGACTCTTTCCGTGGTGACAAGTTCAGCAGACATGGGGTTGCAGGGACTACTCCGGAAATCTTTCGTTGTCGACGAAGCTGCTCATCCTGCATTTGAGCGAGATTTATGGCTTCTTTCAGGGTCTTAGGTCTAAACATGCTTATTCCATCCGCTATGGAAGGATGGACTCCACCCATAAACGTTTCGGCCAACACCTTATGCGACCATCCCCTAATATGATTCCGCAATCTCTCAAATTCTGTTTGATATTCGCAATAAGACCCAATTTGATGAACCCATGACAGAGCTTCATCAAAATCTTCGCTCTCCATAGGATCAAAGCGAACCTTTATCTCTTTTTCAAATATGGTCCAGTTAATCTTAGTCCCTTCTTCCTCACACGTTTGTTGGATTGATGTTTGCTTCACCATATAAGTGGTAAGAAGTCAAAGGAACCTTTGAGACAACGGAGTGGCCTGATAATTGAAATATTGGTGGACTTTGTTCAACCATTATGTCGGGTCGCCTTCGGAGAACCTTAGAAACTCGAGCTTTGCAGTCTTCGATGCGAATATTGGTCATTGATTATCTCCATGCCTATCAACGTCATCGTGTATCATTCATGAGCCTTTGTTTTGTCCTCCTAAACCACTGCTCCCCTCCTTTTGTAACGCTTCCATCATTCTGCTCAACGTCACTTCCAATTATTGAAACTTATCCGCAACTCTGACTTCTAAGCAGCTCAAACTGTCTTCGACAGAACTGAGGTTCATCTCCAAGTTGTCGATGCGCTCTTTGTTAGTTACCATGATAGTTTGGCTCTGATACTAATGATTGGTCCCAATCAAGCCATAGAATAGATTAAGAAAAGTAATGCTAATAAGGTAAAGTTTGCAATTTACTATCTTTTATTTATTTAGAATTATTACTTAAATACAAAGTTATTTGATAACAAACCCTACTTTTCAAGAGATAACACATCTCCACTTTTTCATGTAATCAAGAAACAAAAAATAAAGAAAAGCAAAATAATAATGAACAAGACCCATTCAATCCAAATATCTCGGATTGTGGCGTCGTGCACGTGTGGACCTCCTTGGTGAGTTTATTAATGACAATATGGAAATATATCATTTCCACATTTTCACTCCTTGCAAATCTCCATCTCAACATCTTCTCATATTTGCCTCCAACGGCTTCTTACCATTCCAAGCTTCCCATATTTGTTGTCTTCCTCATTTCATGCAATCTTGTATCTATTTTCTTATCTTTAGTTATGTATATATAGCTTCTTTGTAAACAGATCGTTGATAAGAGAACATTCAAAAATTCAAACAATATTGTATATTTCTCTAGATTTACAGGTAGTTATATATAACTAAATTCTGGTTTTCTACACAGACAACCTCTGGCTTCGCTTTGTCAAGTGGTGTTGGAGTAGGGAACGCATTGGTGTTCGAGATCGTGATGACCTTCGGATTGGTATACACGGTGTACGTAACCGCCGTTGATCCTAAGAAGGGAAGCTTGGGGACTATTGCCCCGATAGCAATTGGTTTCATAGTTGGTGCCAATATTTTGGCGGGAGGTGTGTTCGACGGAGCCTCAATGAACCCAGCAGTGTCATTTGGACCTGCTTTGGTGAGCTGGAGCTGGGACAACCACTGGGCCTACTGGGTCGGTCCTCTAGTGGGTGGTGGACTCGCTGGTCTAGTTTACGAGTTCTTCTTCATTGGCCACAGCACCCACGAGCAGCTTCCAACCTCTGAATACTGAGGAAATTAATATGCATGGTGAGGGTGGTGGTTCTATCATGGCGCGACCTTTCCACTAATCTTCTATTTTTGTGCTTAATTTGGTTTTGAGGGTAAATTGTTTGTTATGGGTCTAACTTATTCTCATCTTTTGATCTTCTCAAATATCATCTTGGCAAGGTGTGGTTTGTGTATTTTGAGGGTAAGTCGTATGATTCGAATTTCAGATCCTTTCTCATTTTCTTACTATTTCGGATGGTTCATTGTTCCAACTTCCAAGGGAAAGGGAAAGCTGAAAGGGGAATTCTAACAACAAAGCACATAGAATTTGGTCTTGATCTAACATTATATTTACCTTAACACTTCACAATTTGAAAATTGTTGAAAGTGAAAAATAGGAAAATTAGGATTTGGTGCAATATTCAAGATGAACAGGCACACGACGTAACATAAGAGGAGGGATGGGGTAACTGTAGTGGTGGGTTCAGGTTCAAAGACCATGTGACAATTAAAGGGTGATTTAATTAAATTTCTTTCTAATGCTAACATTTGATCCATCTTCATTTCTAAATAACATGATTATGATACAATATACACCACTTCTCGCTTTATTACTAACTTAATAAGTATGAAATGGAAGGTATTATTACCGACCATCTCTTTCGTTTTTATTACGTTTCCAGGGTTATGAAAAAGTGTCACTCATTGTTTCCTGAAGATTGCCTATAGAGCACGGTAGACCTACTCCTTAAGGAAGGTAAAATATAAACAAATTAAACTATTAATTAAAATTTAAAAACTATAATAAAATAATTTAAATTTAAAATATTAAAACTTAGGGGGTACTTGATTAATGGGTAGGAATGAAAAACAGTTGGTTGTTTATATATTATCATTACATGAACATTATTTTAATATATGAGTTTTAAGGATTACTCCACACTTCCCAAATATGAGAGGAATGAAAATTATTCTTAAATAACGAGTGAGTGCCACAGGCATTATAGCAATCTATCATGCCCATGAGAGGAGTGTCACAAGCGTGACACACCTTGTCATGCCCGTAATAAGAATGTCCCATGACAATTATTTGTTTTAGTAAAATAATATAACTAATTAGAATATATGAAAATTAAATACAATTAATTAGAATGTATTAAATTTTAATATAAAAATTTAAACAAAATTTTATTTTTTTTCTTTTTAGCAAAACAATATAATTAATTAGAATATATTAAAATTAAATATATTTAATTAGAATATATTAAATTTTGATAAAAAAATTTACAAGTTTTATTTTTTCCTTTTTAGCAAAAAATATAATTAATTAAATAACATTAATAAGAATATATTAAAATCAAATATAACTAATTAGAACATATTAAAATTTGATGCAAAACAAAAAAAAATTCCTTTTTTTAGCAAAACAATTAATTAGAATATATTAACATTAAATATAATTAATTGGAATATATTAAAATTTGATGTAAAAAAATTAATAAATTTTTATTTCTCAAGATTTTCAACAAATTAATTACTATTAATGATAATTATAATCATTATTTCGTCATACTAACCATCATAATTATAATGATTAAATTCATCCTCATTTCTTACTATATTAATTCTCATTCTTATTCCTATTATCATTGCCCCAAGCAAACTAAGTACCCCCTTAAAACTTAAAACTAAGCAGGGAGAACTCACCCACACCTTTACTAAACTCAACTATCTTCTTTTAATCTCATTGTAATTTTAATTTTAATTTTTCTCTTCCAATTTCACCTCCATTGTTTTTATTTATTGGATTTCATGAGTAATCTCTTACTTCAGCATCCGGTATGAAAAATTCACCACTTAGTTTTGTTATATTTGTAAGACGTTTAACATTTAACACTTAAATTATGGATTCTTTGTACCAATTACTTTAATAAGAAGTAAAGAAATTCTTAAGGTCAATGTATAAATTATTGTTTTATTTACTATTGAATAAGTTCGTTCTTGAGTGAGTCAAAGTATGTTTCAAACTAAACTAGTATTATTTTAGTGGATGCATTATTACTCTTTTCTTAAAAAATATTTTAGATAAGATGTGACTAGTTGTCCCTTATTTTTCTCTTCCTTTGATATTGAGTTCTTGTATTTTAACTTTGAATCAAGGGGGAAAAAGGCAGTTTAACAGATCATATATTCTCTTGTGTGTCAACCATTTGATAAAAGTTACAGTTTTTTTTTAATGTTTCTTTGATCTTCTCTTTTGTTATAACCACTTGACTTTAAATCTGGTTTCAAATCTTCCCTCAAGACCTGTGCACAAATTTTTTTATGGCAAGCAATTAGAACGGAGTGAAACTTTCACAACCATTAGTCATATATTTTCAAGGTGGCAATAATGAAATTTGGAGCACCAAGATGAAGACCTTACTTTGATCCCAAAACCTATGAAATTTGGTGGAGAGTGGATACAATGAAGATGAGGTGGTCGTTGATACTTTTAGAGATGTTCGAAAAAGAGTTTCCAAGGTTTTGTTTTTATCCAATAAGTTGTTGATGAATCACTTCCTTGCACTGAAGCTACAATAAGATCTAAATAAGCATAGGATCCCCTATAAAATGCATGCAAAAGTATTGCAAAAGTGGTCACTACATATTCTAAACTCTTCATTGAAATTTTGAAAATATGTTTATAAAAGATGGGATGTTTTGTGTTATTATATTTCAAGCATCATTGATGTTATGAGTCAAATTCAAAAGTATAGGGAGGACTTTGAGTAAGCAAAAGGTTGTGGAGAAAATCTTTAGAAGCTTATCTGAAAAATATGATCATGTAGTGGTAGCAATGGAATAGTCAAACAGACTCAATTGCGTTAACTCTTGACAAGTTACAAGGCTTTTTTATTCTCAAAAAGATATGATGAAAAGATATTATATTATTTTTGTTAAAAATGCTTTTACAGTAAGATGCAACTGTTTGATGGTGAAAAAGGTGCTAGAGAATCAAGCTACAATAATAATTGGCATGATGGTAATTCATCACTTGGAAGGTAAGGTGGTTGGAGCTCTAACCAATCCATTGAGCATAACTAACGTGCTAGAGACATTTTAGAAGTGAGAATAGTAGCTCCAAATATTGTTATTATTGTAAGAGTTATGCATTTAGAGACATTTTGCAAGCTTAAAGAGAAGCAAGCCAATCTTGTTTAAGAGGAGAAGTGATATGACACCCAGAATCTAGTCCTTCCATGTTTTTATGCTAAAGAAACCCCCTATAAGTTGTTATGTAGACAATGGATGAAGCAATCATATGATAGGAGATATGACCCTATTTACCAATTTGAATGAGTTAGCAACTAGCGAAATTACGTTGGGTGATGGTATTATATGTGTAGCACAAGGGAAGGTCACTGTGAAATTGAACTCTCTTGGTATGACTTGTATTTAAAATATTTTATATGTTCTTAGCTTGAATTCGAATTTGCTAAATGAGGATCAATTTATAGGGGATGGGTATTTACTTATTTTTGAAGATTCTACTTGCTTTATGTTTAGAGACAAATCTAAAAAGCAATTGTTGGTTAAAGTACCTATAGGAAAAATAAAAATACAAATTACTTATAACCCTACGTCTACTGTCACCCATACTTTGAATGAAACTTTGGTAGATGATAACTGGCTTTGGCATCACAAATATAGGTATTTGAACTTTAAAAGTTTTATTCTTATGTCTGAATAGAATTTAGTCAACAGAGTTACCCATGATTAAATATGTTGATAATATATGTAAAAGTTATATAGCTATTCTTTCCCAAAATAACATCATGATTCTTTCCCAAAATAACAAGTAAGATGAGCTCCACAACTTTGAGAATTTTTTCATGTAGATATTTACAAACCAATGACAATAACTTCTCTTAATAAAAAGTAATTCATTGCCTTTGTTATTGATGTTAGTAAAACAATATGGGTTTATTTTATCAAGGAAAAAATTGAAGCATTTTTTGTCTTTGAAAAATTGGAACTTCATGTTAAATGAGCACCCAATTAAGATTTTATGGATATACCATGGAGGAGAATTTATTGCTAAGGAGCTTGACAATTTATGTAAAGAATATAATATCTAAAGACAACTAATTGCTGGTTATAGTCCACAAGAGGAAGAATAGAAGTCTTATTAAGATGGGTAAAAGTATGAGGAAGTCCAAAGATCTTCTAAAGAATTTCTAGGTAGAGGCAATATATACATACAATAAATTTTGGAATGGTTTTCTATATCGACATTAAACCAATAAATTTGTTTTAAAGCTTAGCATGGGTGGAAGCTTAAGGTAACTCATTTAAATTTTTTATTGTATTGCATATGTGCACATTCCATCCCAAAAGAGAGGAAAGTTAGATGAGAATAGCACTGAATGCATATGTATTGGTTATAACATTGCAACAAAAAAGGTATCATTTTTATAATCATCTCTCTAAGAAATTGTTGATCAATCGTGATGTTATTTTTAATAAGAAAAAATCTTATATTTGGCAGAATTTGTGATCAATTTTACGTGTAATGCTAGAAGAGGAAGAATATCCTGATACCATAAGACAATAAGATGGGAATGATGGTTTTAGCCCTTCTGTACCAAGCAATTCTCATACTACTACACTAACAAGCAATGCATCCTATGCTTCAAAGACAACTTCTTCTTTAGAATCACCATCTAAAATATGGAAATATTTAATAGAAATTTATAAAAACTTTGAATAATTCCAATTTTCTCAATTTGAAGAACTAGTTTGGTTTGAAGAAGATATTAAATCCAAGCAATGGTACCGCAATGGATGAGGAAACGATAGCGTGGAAGAAAAATAAGACTTGAGAGCTAGTTGATCCTCCATAGAAAAAGAAGATTATTGGACCAAATGGATCTATAAAATCAAGTTCCAAGTTAATGGTTTGATTAAAAAAAATATAAAGAAAAACTAATTGCACGTGGACACATACAATAAGAAGGGATATATTGCGAAGAAACCTACTCTTTGATAGCAAAGTTTGATCCTTTACGTACTATAGCATACTGTAATTAGAAAGTCTATGAATTTGATATAAAGTTAGCTTTTTAAATAATATTTTAAGGAAGAAGTGTGTTTATAATAGCCAAAAGGAATTGTAGGTCAAGAAGAAAAGGTGTATCGTTTAAGAAAAGTGTTGTATGGATAAAACAGGCACCGTAATCTTGGTATAATAAGATCGATAGGCACTTTTACAAGAGTGGATTTTAAAGAAGTCATAGTGAGCCAACTTTGTATGCAAAAACAAGAGGCACACTTGAGATTCTCATTGTCTCCTTTATGTTGATGACCTAATTTATACTACAGTAGTGATGTTTTGTTGAGTGAGTTTAAGAAACAGATAATAAATGAGTTTGAAATGATTAATTTATGCATGGTTTTTTCTGGGTTTAAAAGTTAAGCAATACATTGATGGTATTTTTATTACTTAAGAATTAATGATCTTCTTGAGAGATTTAACCTAAATGATTGCAATATTGTAAGTACACTCATGTGAACTAACCAAAATTCAGCTTGGACTAAGGGGAAGTTAAGCAATAAAGTGATGATAATTTTTTTCTAAAATAAAAAATGTTGATGATCTTCTTGAGAGATTCAAACGAAAGGAGTGAATCTTATAAGAACACTTATGTGCACCAACCATAAATTCAACCTGGATAGAGGGGGAGAAAAAAAGTTAAAGCTTAGATTTATTGAAGTCTGAGTAGTGGTCTTTTATATCTCATAAATAACAAAATAAATTTTTTTATAAACAACGTCTTATATCCAAGTATGTACGAAGTCCAACTATGCATCACTTAAGGGTTACTAATAGATTCTTCAAATACCTGAAAGGAATAGTTTCAATTAAGCTTTGATATAAACACTCTAAGAGCTTCAAGTTAAGTGGTTTTTCTAATAGCGATTAGGGAGGATGCATCAATGATTGAAGAAGCACAACAAGCTATATCTTTACTATGGGCAGTAAAGGAATTTCTCAACATAAAAAAACATTTATATATTACCTTATCTTATCTTCTTCATAAGCTGAATACATGGTTATTTTTCCAGTAGCATGTCAAGTCATTTGGTTGTGAAGGATTTTAGACGATGTGAAGCAAACTCAAGTCAAAGCACTTATAATTTACTGTAAAAATAAATCAATAATTGTAATGGATAAGAATGCAGTCTATCACTGTAGAACAAGGCACACCATCAATTTATAAGAAAGATGGTAATAAAGGGAGAAATCAAGATGGAGTAATGTAACACTAATAATCAAGTTGCTAATTTATTTACCAAGCAATTTTTGTTAAAAAAATTTATGCATTTGAAAGAGTTGTGGGGTGTTAGAAATTTTCTACATTAAAAGGGAGCGTAAGGATAATTTTATTTACTGTTGAATAAGTTAGTCCTTGATTGAGTGTGAGAATTAAATACTTTGAGAGTCGTGAGGCGTTTAAGAACAATGTTTTATTGGTCAATGATCATATGGAAAAGTTGTATCTTGCTTAAACAGACCTTAGTGAGATTGTTGTGTACAAAAGTAGGCACAACTTTAGTATAAATTTAGTATCTAGGAAAGTCCTTGTAATAACTAATATCAGAGCCACATTTTGATGTGGCTGGAGATAGCAGTTTGATAGAGTGTGTCAATAGAGTGGAGGCACTCATAAGATCAATTTCTCGAAGGGAAAAAGAGGTAACTTCTTACTCATCTCAGTTTTATACTATGTTAGCTGTAATGGGCCTTGGGAAGGAGCGTTCAAACAAAAGCAAGGACAAACCTATCTAAAAGGGAAAATGAAACATTATAAAAAGGTAATGAACATGTGAGATGATGAGGAGATTGATACCGAAGATGAAAGTGATGAGGATTTTATGCCACCATTAAAAGATTATGTTAACAATAATGTTCAATACATAGTAAAAAGGAAGTATTTATCAACATACCCTATAATTCTAACTCAAAAGACAATGATCCTAGAATGCAATAAAAGAATATTTTTCATACAAAATGTTAAATTAATAATAAGGTATATGCCATAATTATTGATGGGTTAGTTGCACAAATGTAACTAGCACTACCTTGGTTGAAAAGTCAAGTGTACCTATTATGAAATGTCTCAGGTCATATAAGCTTTGATGAGACTTGCTAAATAAGTGTTGGCTTCATTCTCGATTGGAAGATATAGTGACATTGTGTTGTGTGAAATCGTGCTTATGCATGTTCACCATATTCTTTAGGGAGACCTTGTGAATATAATTAAAAGGTTATAAAAGATGGGTTTATAAATAGGTATTCTACAATCATAAATAATAAACCTATTTGCTATTATATCATTAACATCTAAACAAGTGTATAAGAGTGATTTGAAAAATAAGAATGAGAGATCAAAAGGAGAAGAAATTAAAAACAAAAATAAAGAGGAAATTGTAAAAATGACAATAAAGTGAAAAATTTGACTACGAAAGAAAAAGAGAGTGTTGGCATAATAATAAAGAAACAAATAACCTTTTATGTAAAGAGGCTAAGTGCCTGTTTGGATAGGCTTATATCAGTAGAGCTTTTGTCAGTAAAGCTTTTTTAATAAGAGCTTTTTTAAGAAACCAGTTGACTGTTTGACTGTTATTTAAAAAAGAGTTTTTTTGAAAGAATTTCATACAATAAATTGTTTGGCAATATAAAAATAAAAAGCACTTTTAATTTTAACTATATTTTATTTTATAATAAAAATTATTTATGCATATAAAAATTATTTAAAATATATTAAACAATATGCAAAGCACAATATATTAATTATT
>JAOTBA010000005.1:34972609-34985252 GCA_025629845.1 Erythroxylum squamatum
TCCCAAGACTCGAACTCGAGACCTTGGTTAAGGATGGAGGAGCCCCTTGCCGCTCCACCACAGCCCTCGTGGGTGCTGTCTACACAATAATAGTAAAATATTGACATCACATTCTTATATTGACAACAAACTCATTAATTTACATAGGTTTTGTGTACTTTTAATTTGAAAAGTAGTTATTATCAAATTAAGATGCAAGGAAGTGATGAGTAAATTTTTTTTTAATAAAATATAATTTATATGAGAGGTTAATGATGCCTCTCGGATTAATTAATACACATAATATTTTATTGAGATTAATGAACGTGTTTTTATTATAAAAATTATTTTGAAACAAGAAAAATTATATACAAATTGATATGTCGACATTATGCATATTTGTAGGGGTTAAGTTGTGATTGAGCATTCTATTAGCATATTTTATATGAAATTATATGATTTTTAATAATAAATTTATTATTAATCTAATGTATCATGTGTTAAAGAGTGTTGATGTTATACATTTAATACTCATTATTTGTTGACCAAATTTCAACCTTAGGATATTTTGAAAGACCGTTTAGTATATAAAGTGATTTTTTAATGGACCAAAGTTCCTATAATTTTTACCTTTTAAAGGATCTTTTACATAAAATTAATTTTTATGTATGACGTGAAAATTAATTTTTAAAGGATCTTTTACATAAAATTAATTTTCAAAATGGGTTTGACAATAATTATTAATTAAAACAAAAAAGTGTCTGAATTGGGAATGGATAACTTCCTGGAGAAGAGATCACACGCACACTTGTCTGACATCTTGTGCATAACTGCAAATTCAACCGTGTAATTCATGCAACAAGTAAACGAGGAAATAGTCAACTGCAAAGTTTGGTTTAAATTCCTTACAGCCTAAGGACAACATGTGTCATAGCAACATCCAGCTAATGACGGCGGCTTCCTTCTTACCAGACCTCAACTACGTCAAGTTGATTACACCTTTACCATTTGCTTGGCTTTACACAGCATCTTAGGGAAACGAAGAGGATTCAAAAATCAATTTCTAAACTTTAGTCTGCATTTACTAGTCAAAAGGGAAATCGCTGCACGTGCCATTTGATTACATTGCTGACGTGCCAAACAAATCCGTGAACCGCGTCCACGGTCTGGAAATAGATAAAATCTGTGGATGTTATCCTTGTCGAAGCTTCCAAGAACATAACCGTGCCTCAAAACTATTTTTTTTTTTGGTTACAGGGTAAAGAAAATTAAAAAAAACTAGCGCGTAGCGCTGATGTCTTTATGAAAGGTTCGATTGTATATGGTGTCATTGATGTTACAGGAAAGGACCGCCAAACTGTTCGGTGGTGGTTCCTGAATGGTATGCATGCCCTGCTCTGTAAAAAAGGTTAAGTGGGCCAAGTGATCCGCACACTAATTCCCTTCGCGATGTGTATGCTGAAGTTGCACCGCCCAGGCTCGAAAGATCAAGTATCGGATCCTTGACTTGCAACACGTGATAAAAGTAGAGAAATCCCGTGTCTTAGTTTCAACTTTTGTCGAGGATTACACCCTGGCTCAGTCTGGATTACCCTGGTCAGCGAACACCACATCCCTCTCCACTCTTTTCCCAGCAGAATCTGCCAAAAGTAGAACTTCCTTTCCCCGTCATAGTCATACCCTCTCTTACAGTTACGCACCTGCCGACCCTGAAACGAGGATAGACTAGTATTTGCAATCAGAATCCGATTCAGATAAGAAAGCATCGTCGCTGCTCAACTTGCTCATTCACCAACTTTGCTTATCACTCAAGCACGAGGCAAAAACTACGACCTACTGAGCCTACAAGCACAAACAACTTAGGAAGTGCCGGTAACTTTGGCCGAAGTGCCGTTCAAGTTACTTTACGAAGGTCTTTTGTATAGTGTGTCCCTTGAGCTAAGTAAGTGTTCTGATGGCAATGCCAACTTTTCGGCTTCTCCATCTAATAATTCCCAGTTAGACACAATTTTTTATTCCCCTTTTTCATATTTTGGAGAATAGGAAAAGAAAAATATATAGTTCAGTTATGCAATAATTAGGGTCGGCTGACAGAAGCTGTCGTGTCGCCTCGTCATCATCATCTTCATTGAAAATGTTGGAGTTACTTGTGGTACAAAGTACAAACCCAAGAGTTTAAGAGGGTTAACGCGCAATTGTACATAAATTGGTGATTAGATATTTTGCTTTTCTTTCTTTGAGTAGCCAACTTTTTCGCTTCTCATTCTCTCCTTAAATCCTTCCCCATGTGCAAGGCTCCTCTTGGCTCTTGCAAACTCGAGTGGTTTTAGTTCTCCAAGGCCACTTTGTATTTCAATAAAGAGAAGGGAAAAGTCTCCGTTTATCTAACTTTTGGGGTCTGTTCTTCACTTTTGTAATGATTTCATATGTTTTTGTTCAATATATTTTGAGCTAACTTCTGTAGTGGACTACTTAGTATAAGAACAAAAGTTGAGTTGAGGTGGTTTTCGTGTGTTTCAGCTAAAGTAGGTAATGGATAGCAGGCTGGAGCCTGGGATGTCATATATGGCTCATGGGGACATCTCCTCGAAGGATCTGGGATTTGGGAATTATGGGTATGCTTCAATTTCTTCAATTTGTTATGAACTAAATATTTAAACTTCATATCATTAGCCTTTCTCTCACAAGATCTGTCCCTTCTCAACGTTTTCTTGTAATTGATGTTTTCTTCTCTTTCTTACTTCGATTCTTTTAAATTTTTTTAAGGTGCTCTCACTACAGAAGGAGATGCAAGATCAGAGCACCCTGTTGTGACGAGATATTTGATTGCAGGCATTGCCATAACGAAGCCAAGGTCCCCTTTTTCTCCTAGCTTTTCTAGATCAATTTCGTTTCTTTGTTCGTTTTCATTTTCATTCCAACGTTAGTGACCTTTGCCGAATGAGAAAAAGGTTTTAGCTTGAACATTTAGCAGTTTCTTCCTTTTTGCAGAACTCAATGGAAGTTAATCCCAATGATCGTCATGACGTCCCTCGCCACGAATTGAAGAGGGTTGGTTCTTAGTAGTCTTCCTGTTATGTTTTTGAGATAATATTCGAGCTTGTTAAAATAAAGCGATTGGTTATCCCTAAAATAAATGAATGAAGCTTTTAACTTAGCCTGCAAAAAATGAAGTATGAGAAGAAAGATATTAACTTTTTACATTCTGTTACTCTTTGTACTATTCATTACTGCTGGGGGCACTGTCTTACTTTGCGTGGTGATCATCTCATTTTTGTTTTGTCTTGAAGAAGATAATGTTAGTTTGGATATTTGTATCAGAAAAATGTTGAAAATGATTGAATGATTAGGACATCTGACAAAGCATCTTATCGCTTTCACTTTTCTTGGAGTCCTGTTTTCATTGTCTTTCCTTTTCCTCCTCTGCCTTTTCCTTAATTCTGTTAGTGGTTTTACTTAATTGATTTATCATAACGAAAGGAAAAAAAATAAAGAAAAAGAAACTAATGCATTTGTCTTTGTTTTGATAATGTTTTTCAGGTAATCTGTTCATTGTGTCACACAGAGCAAGATGTAAGTCTCCATTTATGAAAACTAAACTTTAAGTTATTTTGAAAGGGGTTTTTTAATGCCTTCCCAAAATGTAACCAGGTTCAACAGCACTGCATCCAGTGTGGGGTTTGCATGGGGAAATACTTCTGCTCTAAATGCAAGTTTTTTGATGATGATGTGAGCCTCTTTGCTCGAAATCTTTTGGTCTCGTATTCCTGCTTTTACACGCTTATTTACTGATCAATACACTTTGTAGGTTTCAAAGCAGCAATATCACTGCAATGAATGTGGTATCTGCAGGTCTACATTTGAACTTGCCTTTTCTTTTGCAATTGTTTTCTTTCTACACTATTCCCTAACTTTTTATTTTTTGTGTATTGTATGGCAGAACTGGGGGAGAGGAAAATTTCTTCCACTGTAATGGATGTGGTAAGTTTCTTAATACATCTAACTCTTTCGAAATTTCTTCGTCAATGCGTACGTCATCACTGTAATTTTAAGTTTTATAACATTTTGTTGGGTGTGTATTATCAACTGGCTTGCTACTTGAGCATAGTTTAGCTGAGCTGTGTATTTCCACTGTAGGGTGTTGCTATTCAACTTTGTTGAAGGATTCACATAGCTGTATCGAAAAAGCAATGCATCATAATTGTCCTGTTTGCTTTGAGGTAAATTTGAACTGAAATAGAATAGATTAATATTGATTCTGTTTTATGAAATGATCCA
The DNA here is from genome assembly GCA_025629845.1 of Erythroxylum squamatum. Classification (NCBI taxonomy): domain Eukaryota; kingdom Viridiplantae; phylum Streptophyta; class Magnoliopsida; order Malpighiales; family Erythroxylaceae; genus Erythroxylum; species Erythroxylum squamatum. The sequence goes on from JAOTBA010000005.1 coordinate 34,976,867, forward strand.
GGTGCTTAACTCATGTTTTGATTGTACAGTTTTTATTTGATACAACAAAAGATATTACAGTCTTGCGGTGTGGACATACGATACATTTGGAATGTGTTAAACAGATGGAGCAGCATTTTCAGTAAGTTTCAAGAGAAGATACTAGTTGCGTCAATTTGAAACCAATTATGACCTTTCAACTATTGGCAACTTGGTAGTTACTCTAAGAATATGTTCTCGCAGGTATGCGTGTCCTGTTTGCTCGAAATCATTTTGCGATATGTCTCATGTGTGGAAAAGACTTGATCAGGAGGTAAATTTATATTACGTTGTTGTACATATTTCAAAATCTTTGTGATCGTTTCTTGTTGAAATATGACTGGTTTTACAGGTTGCCTCAATACCTATGCCCCAAATTTATCAGAATAAGATGGTAAGTAACTGAAAGACCAAATATCAAAGTTCTATTCCTGTCAATGTTTCATAACAAGATGGTAGTTGACAATCTTGTGTCTCTGTGATTAGGTTTGGATCCTTTGCAATGACTGTGGTGAAACCTCTGAAGTGAATTTCCACATTTTAGCACACAAATGCCTGAAATGCAACTCTTACAATACAAGGCGGACACGAGGAGGGCCTACATCTTGTTCGTCAAGGGTTGAAGAGATTCTGAACTAAATAGCTTCTGTTTAGTAATTATTATTTGAAGGGGATGTCAACGATTGAATTCCTGTCCGAAGAATGATTTGATCTCTGCCCAAACCGGGGTACACTGTTTCTTCATCCTTCCCACATTCCCATTGGTTATCCGTGTTTGAGCTTAGCCGGTCTGTACTATTTGATGGGTGGAGTTATCGTAAACACGAGGTTGATATCGACTATCCGGTTAGAAGATAAGAAAATTCCAGGTGTCCTGCAAGCGGAGAAGGTGACATGAGACAAAGACAAAAGGAGAGGACTCGATTTTTGTCTTCTTCTTACCCTGCGCATCATTGGCCGATTACGCCTTAAATGACCCTGCTTCATCTGTTATCGGCTTCACATTTGCCATTTGGGGTACTCTCCATATTCTCAAAGTCAGGCTAGTCGATTTAGCTTGGATTTGGGGTATCAGGCAGGTAGTGTTGTACTGTACTGTTGCGATGCAACGGTTATAACAGTAATTAGCTTCCTTATCTCTTATATTTACACGTGTACCAATACGATGAAGTTGTCTTGTCGATTTCGTATTTACAAGAGTTGGACGATAACGTATCTATGTATCGTTAGTAAATCTGATACCGTTCTCTTCATCTTTATTATTTCTACTACTTCCTTTTACTTCCTATCGTCTTCTATCTTAGTTGTATCAATACAACACTCCCTCTTTAACAATCTTGACTACAAGATTAACATTAGGTAACATTATTGTAAGTCATACAAAAACTCCCGAGGAGCGTCAGACTCGTCCTTAGACCACTGCACCAAAACCTCCTATACAGCTAGTTTATTGTCTAACCGTGCGATGATCGAGAACAGCAATAAGGTATATGGTGACAGATTGAACGGAGAAAGTTACGATTGAATTGGAGTTGTCTCATAAACATGTTTCTTGAGTTGTAAAATATGGAAAACATTATATATTCTTGCCTCAGCTGGTAACTCCAACCGGTAAGCAACAGCTCCCACACGTTGTACAATGCGAAATCAGAAAGTTTCACCTGCATAATATAGAATTTCCATCGGAGGTGGAAATCCAAATAATTCCCAAAAGGCGAACATTGGATAGTAGTGTGAAATATGTTATTAACCTACCATTCCACAAAAGCCAACCATCTATTTCAAAATTGAGGAGAGTCATCGACCATACAGCATAAGTTTCCAAGGTGCTATTAAGTAGGTTAGTTTGGCTGTCGTTCTGCAGATGATAGGCTGAAGACAAAGCTAAAGTAAGACCTTGCAATATCAAAAGCTCATGCCAAAAGTTACTGTAACTCACAATAGTTATAGGCATACCATGTAATTTGTACACAAAATTTGTTGATTTGTGTTGTTTAATGCAGCCAGCTATGCTAAAGATTGTGGAGGAGATAGCAAGTTCAATGAAAGTGAAGAGGAAGAGTAAAATGAAGAGCAAAATTCCAGCAATGAAGAGGAAGCTAGAGATGATGGTTTTGAGAGCAATTCAGAGGTATTTGGATTCAAAAACAAAAGTTCGAATGATTGGAAGTGATGAGCAAAGTCAGATAAGCAAGAAGGTTGAAGTTATATGTGATAGAAAATTGAAGAATGAAGAGTTTGAGAATGTGCAGTGAATGGAGATGCAGCAGCTGAAAATCTGATACAGAGTTTTGATGACTGAAGCAAATTACAAAAATTGAAGCAATTAATTTTACAAGTCAACAGTGGTTATTAATGGAAATTAAGCAAGTGGAGTTGAGCATCAGTTTTTGTTGTTCCAAAAGTAGCAAGTTTTAGCTGTCCTTTTTTTACTTTTGCAGCTTTAAACCATTAGGTGATTTTCTTGTCAGTTTTTTGCTAATGTACCAACAGTAGTGCTGTTTTGTATTCATTGACCAATGAGAGGATGAAACTTGTCAAGATCCTACTCATTAGCTATTTTTGTTTCATTGGACCATTGATGTAATCAAGCAAGGATGGTGTGAAGAGCTAACTTGAAAAGCTCAAAACCATCAATTTCGACAATGAATAGTAGCAGAACCAATTTGTGAAAAATCTCTTTTTTTTCTTTTCATCAGTTTTTACATTTTTCTATTGCATTTACTGTTGTTTTGGTATAGATACATATGTGAGCAGTGACGGAGCCAGAAATTTAATATAGGGGGCTCAAATATTTATTTTTTAAAATTTTGGGGGGCCCAGTACCCCACTGACCCTTAAATAACTCTGTCCTTATATATATATATATATATTAAAAATAATTTTTTTAAAAAACTTTGGGGGACCCAATGCCCCCATATAGTTCTACATAGCTCCGTCTCTTCTCCTTCCCCTCATATGGAGGAAATTATTATATGATTGATATATAATGCATTCTTAAGTTGACTTCAAGTCTTTGCAAAGTCTATACAAGGTCTCCTTCCCCTCATATGCAGGAAATTTCCTCCCTTGAAAAAGGTGGCACCAATTTTGCATAACGTGACGGTGACTTGTCAATGTGAAAGGATGCGCGAAAACGATTTTTTTGCAATGGGGCCTGGAATTTCAGCCAGGTCCCCACCTCTCCAATTTTTTCCAGGAAACACATCGCAGTCTCATCACGCGTCAATAATTATGTTAGGAAACAATAATGTTGAAGAAGTTTCATTCCAAAGATAGGCATGAGATCCTCGGTCCCATTTTGCCCGGTACGTCCCAACATCATCTTAGCCATTTAAATTTTCTCTCTCTTAATTATTATATGGTTGAGATATTTTTAGGACAGAGAGTACCGGATAAAATAGGACAGAAAATTTGAACCTCCAAAATAGTCTCGGTTAAAAAGACTCCGAGACTTTAAATTATTACATCCAACGGCCCTTCTTTTCCCAATTTCTAGCGGACCAAAACATGGCTATTGCACCTAACCTCAAAAGCATAACTGAGAAGACGTCAAATTCTGCGATAAAATAGATCTAAAGTTTTGCTCTTCCCGTGGGCCGTTAGAGTGGTTTTTCTATTAAAATATCAATCATGCAAAAGTGAACAGTGTTTTAACATTATTTTCAAGTATGCTTCAGAGTGTGGTACAAGTATTTATCTTTACTTTACATTTAAAAATGATACGATTATTATATTTTATAGGTGATGTGATTAGTCTTGGTCTTGTTATTTTAGACATAATAATAAGACTGCACAAAAAGTTTAAAATATTTTTCAAAAGATTTAAATAAAATTTGGTTTTTTGTATATCACATTACACTATAATATTTTTAAAACTTATTAGTAACATTCTAAACTATTAGAGAATCATATTTTTATTAATTCTTAATATCTAGACTATCAATTTAATTTAAGTGATATCAATTTAATTTGAGGTTTTGATTAAAGGTGTAACTTTTTTATATTAAAAATTTATAAAAAATTAAAATCGTCATCTTTTTTATACAAAGTGTAATAAATATTATTTTAGTAATATTAAAGAAAAAAGTAATTAAAAATAATGATAAAATTTGAAATCTTTTATATAATATTGAGGTGCATATAAACGACATGCTATTAGAGACTTTTTTTTAATAGAAAGGATAATACGGTAATATATGATTTCAAGCACTTTTACCCTACCGTGATATTTTAGTTTTAGTGAAATGGAGATTACCTTTTGGTTATCCTTGATTTTATTTTTAGTGAAGTGGAATTGAACGTTTGATTATCCTTATTTCATTGTATGTATAAATTTATATAAAAACAAATTTTGTGTTGTAATCTTCAAATCAATTTTTCAGATAATATTAAAATTTTAAATTATGGATTATTAGTTATAATGTGATTAAGATCTATTAAAGTATTGTAGATGATGCAAATTAGTGCTATGAAAATGGACTTATTATTTTATTTTTATATTTAGAAAAGGTAAAATGTTTTACAAAAATTTCAAATAAGTAATTGCCGTTATTTTTATTATTTTTGGTTAAATCTTTTATAAAAAATTAAGATGGAAATTACAGTTTTAACCCTACACAAAAATGATAATTTGACTTTATTAATTAAAAGCATACTATGATAACATAAGATTTCAAGCACTCTTACCATGGCACGCTATTTAGTTTTAGTGAATTAAAGAATAACTTTTGATTATCTTTAGTTTTACTTTAAGTGAACTGCAAATTAACTTTTGATTATCCTTATTTCATTGTGTATGAATTATATAAAAATAAGTTGTCTTATAATCTCTAAATTAATTTTTTTAGAAGATCATACAGTTTTAAAATTTGGATTGTTAATTATAATGTGATTGCCAGCTTTACAACACTGAAAAGTTAAACTCAAACATAATCCAGTTCACAAAACTCTCCTCTTTGCAAGGATGGAGGGGTATCAATGTATGCAGCCTTTTCTTTTTTTATAAAAAGGCTATTTTCATGATTTATAATTTAAACTGACATTCTGTTCAGAATGGAGTAACTTTATCAGTTCCTCATAACTCACCCTCTAAATGATGCAAATATAAATGTAAAAAATATGGTCATAGTTTCAAAAAATTGTGGAGAACAAATTCAAGTAAAATCATAATACTATTAGCACAATCATAGGAACACATCGCAAAGTAGGCAATTTACACAAATAAAGACCACATCCAAAGACATAATTAAGCATAAGATAAGATGCAAAGTTAACTGTAAAAAGATATAAAAATATGCGTCAAGCAAAGTAACAAGACATAGTTATCCATACGGAAACATGAAGATAGGGTGAAAGCCTATGTTGATCAAGATGTTCTACTAGGACAACTCTTATCTGTTGCACAAGCTTTCAGAAGACTTCTTTCACAACGACTAATTTGCCGGACGTCTCAGAGTGCCAACTAATTGCTTAGGATACTCAGAATTCAGCACTTTAGGTACTGGTCTTCTCCGAAAATAAGCAGACGGATAAAATTGGTGAACAGAATCCTGTTTTAGTTCTTCTCGTAAAAGGAGCCGGCCGTTAAGCTTCTCCGAGGTTACCCTTAGCCCCTCTGACCCGATTCCTAGTATGATGAGCATGAAGAGAACCATAAGTCGGGCTGCTGTCGGATTCGCCATGTAAGAGCTATGTATATTGTCAGCAAATCTTAGAATCAGAAATCGCCAAGAGCAGGTGAGCAAAGGAAAAGCCACCTGAAAGAAATTTAAGAGAAAGCAATAAGGCAGAGATTTGACAATTGGACACAACTTACACAGAAACGAGTAATTAAACAGTCTCATACACAAATCGCTTCCTATTTGACTAGGCAGGTACATAAACTGTTGCGGAGAGAGATACACGTTGAGAAGATAAAAAGAGAAGATTATATAGGACAAGTAGTTCAGAGATTTGTTTAAGTATGGGCATCTGTCTTAAAAATACATAAAAATGGAATCAAAGAAAAATGACCGTTGTAATGGCGAATGAGGTTGAATGTATGTGAATAGTTATTTATTTACTAGAGAGTAAGTGTGGGCAAATATAAAATATTTACTAGAGAGTAAAGCTAAAGATATTTATTTTAATAAATTTATTAGATAACATCAATCTTGTTAGAAGAACTATTTTTATTTAAAAATAATCAATTATCAATAATACGAAAAATTATTAATGTCCGATAAAGCATTATACAAATAATTTATTGATGTAAAACAAATAAACATATTAAAAATCAAGGTTTAGATTCAACTTGTAAATAATATCAAAATAAAATTTTCTTTGGACATTAAATTAAAAAATGTTTTCCACCTAGGGATGATAGTGGGTTTTCAACCCGATTAATATCCACATTACCTGACCCCAAAAAAATGGATATGGAGGCTAAAAAATAGATTTTAAATGGATGCTGAAAAATAGATGTGGATATGGATTTGGATATGAGCCTAGTGATAACCCGAACCGATAGATACCTATACCCTACCCGTTTTTTATTAACTCTATTTTTCTATTTTTTCTTGAATATTTATGGTTAAATATAACAAAATATTAATATTTTCTGAGAAGAAATAACTTTAAAATCTCCACTTTACTTCTCAGTCCTCACCTTTTTTATCATATTTTATTTTCTTATAGGATGATAATAATAAAAATGATATAGATATGTAGTTTTGAATGCTGTGGAGTACATGCAAAGACAATTTGAAGCTTTAGATATTTCAGTCTTTGTTCCAGTTCTTGATTATGAAAAATATATGTTGTCTTTGTACTAGACATTATGATTTTTATTATTCCAATTTTATAGTTTTTTTAAGGCATACAAATCAAAATCTTGACTTATTATTATTAAAGTAATTTTGATTTAGAGCGTTCGCATAAATCTACTCTTTATATTTTATATTTAGAAGTTGTATTTTTTTATGCTATACAATCCGATGGATATCCAAAAACTCGAACAATCCAATGGATTTGGATATGGACAGTAAATCGTAAAAACCGATGGATATAGATATAGATTGAGTCGTAAAAAATGGATATGAATATAGGTAGAGTAATACCCGAACCGAACCCTACCCATTACCATCCCTATTTCCACCTAACCATTGTTTTGCCATCAATTTAGGAGTTTTCCTTTATCAATACTAGAAGGTTAGTTTTCAATTTTTATCTTCATATTAATTTGGGGTTTTCCATAAGATTGTGATCCACTACAAGAATCCCGTACTTTATCGATGAAAAATACCGACGAAAAATGCGTGTATTCTATGGGTAATATAAATTTTTGACAGAATAATATAACAGACAATAGCATCGTTAAAACGACCGTAGGTAAATTTAACAACGGACATATTATGTATCCGTCGGTAAATATACCGACAGAAGGATATAACCGTCAGTAAATTTGCCGACGGACGGATATAACCGTCGGTAAGTTTGCTGACGGTAGAGGTAATTCCGTCGGTAATCCTTAGTTCACGGTTGCCATATTATCGATGGAAAAAGAAGAACGGTCGGTAAATATCATACAATTTACCGACGGTTTGAGGTGTGTCGTCGGTAAACCATAGTTCAGACAATCCTAACGGTGTCAATATTACTGACGTAAGAAGAAGAACAGTCGGTAAATATCATACAATTTACCGATAGTTTAAGGTGTTCTGTCGGTAAATATAGTGTATTTTTTCGACGGGCTTTTATATTCGATCGGTAAATAAAATTAAGAAATTTTCAAAAAGTCTTGATATTAAATTTTATTTCACGATCTTATGATAAATACATAATTTTAACAGTTGCATAATTTTTTAAATTTTTTTATATTTAATTTGTTTAAACAAAAAGTTGATTGATGATATAAAATTAAAATTATCTTAATTGATAATAAGTATTTAACTTGACTCAAAAAATAAAAGATTAAAAAATCCAATGATCATTGATAAAACTTTAATATTGTTAAATAACTAATAATCATGTTTATTATCCTTTTATAGAATTTCATATAAATGTAAACAAAATGCTTTTATTATGTTTTGGTTTCGATTAAATGTTTATTTGTTTATTTTGATTATATGTTATAGCTTTTGGCTTCTGAAAAACGAATAAGATATTTGATTATTTAAGCCAAGCTATACGATAGTCAAGTTACAAAATACTTGCCTATCAAAACACTATTGGAAGTTACAAATACTAGTAATAGAGTGTTAAGTCAATTAAAATGCATATATTTTGGACTTAATATTTATTGAATTGTAAAATTGGTGTTTAAAAATTGATGGAATTATTTGTTAAATGTTCACAGATGGTTTTCAATGCCAACAAGACGAAAAAG
>JAOTBA010000005.1:34993573-35004267 GCA_025629845.1 Erythroxylum squamatum
GGGTTAGTTTTTCAATTTTTGCACAATGGTCCCTGGCCCAATTTTTTTTTGCGAAATTGCCCCGAAATTGCCGGTACTGATGGTACTGGTCGGTACTGGCCGGTATTTAGTACCGGTACAAATGTGACCGTACCGATTCCGGTACTCGTCCGGTACGGAACGTACTGGCCGGTACGGAACAAAATTTAAATCATTGTTAGATTCAGCTTTGTAATAAGATAAAATACCAACACAAGTTTGGTAGCGTTTTGAGATTTTTAGCTTCTGCAATGAAGGTGGGTGCTGTCATGGCAGATTTATGGGATTTGACACTCAACTTTATATGAAATCTTATGTAACTATCTTATATATGAATTGACACTCACCTATATCATCACCATTATCATCATATTCCAAAGTTCCGCATTGAAGCAGAGTTTGAAGGGGCCAGATAGTACGCAGCCTTACCCCTACATTGTAGAAAGGCTATTTCCAGTAGACCCACATGTATATGTGACATGATAAACTCAAAAAAATTAAAAATAAAAATAAAAATAAAAATAAATAAATAAATAAAGAGACTAATATTATTGGCAAAATCTCAATAAACGACGGTGTAATAATAAAGCTGGCAGAGATACGTTACAGTGCTGTGAGTGACAAGATGTCAGTATGCTTCGCCGAATTTTCAGTCTTTGATGTGCTAAAGAAGCAACTGCTCCCTCTGCTGGCTTATGCTCCTGGTGCCGGCGACAGTGAAACTGTCTGCAGCTAGTATCACCGGAGGAAGCTCGAACGTTACCTATGCTCAAGCCAAACTACACAAACTGCTTGTTACACAAGTTAGTGGCTACACAGAACGGAAGATCTGACAAAGAGACATTCAAGTCCCGACTAGAAGATAACGCAACAACGCAATCTAACAATCGAATAAGAAGAACCCCAACGAAAACCTTTAGCCACCGGTAAACACCACCAGCCAGAGACAATGCAGGTGGGGAGTGAACAGATAATGGGAGAAACGTGAAAGAGAGAAATGATGGATTTGATATTAATTATGCTAACCAAGAAAAAACTAAACATTGTTGAAATTTTAGAAAAAGAAGAAGAATAAGATGGAGTAAGATAAAGTTTAAACAATACATAACACTCTCAGCCACCTAATCTTGTTTATTCTTGTTTATAAGATAAGATTAAAGATAATCTACGACTTATTCTAAAATAATCTAAGACCTATTCTAAAAGAATTTAAACAACTCTAAAATTTGAATTAATTCTCAACATTCCTTCTTAATTCAAATTTTTTGGATGGAGCACATCTCTCCTAATCTTCAGAATATTATGTGAAGCACTTCTCTTCACCAAATTTCCTTTGATGCCCTTCTCATCAACTTGCAATTATTGAAGCACGTCTCTCCAAACACATCTTAGTACACTTCTCACCACCGTCATCAAATTTGTATGATGCACTTTCTTATCACCGTCTTCAAATTTGTATGATGTACTTTCTCATCATCTTCGAATTTGTATGATGTACTTTCTCGTCATTTTACCATTGTTGAGCACTTTCTCTCAACTAATTAAAAAAAGATTCTTCTTCAACCACTTCAACCTTTGCTAGATAAGCTCCTTCCATCATCTTTTTATTTTCTTGATTTCTCATTGCCCTTCTTTTCTCTTTAACTTACAAAACATTAATCACTCATAGGTCTCTCAAGGATCTAAAGCTCTGATACCATGTTGGTTTTTGAAGAAGAAAAAAGAAGAATAAGATGGGATAAGATAAAGTTTAAACAATACATAACACACCCATACTTTTATTATTAAAATTAGTTGTCTTATATAGACAAAATACATACAACTAAAATAGATTTTTCAACCACTAAATCTTGCTTATAAGATAAGATTAAAGATAATCTAAGACTTATTCTAAAATAATATAAGACCTATTCTAAAGGAATTTAAACAACTCTAAAATTTGAATTAATTCCCAACAAACATAACATGCTGAGATCAATAACTGGATTAATATCGTCATGGCTTCCTAATTTATGGCCGCTAATGTGAGCTTATATTATTGTTTTCGTCTCTATCAGATTTGTTGGAAGGATTGAGGATATATCTCTTGCTATAAGCACATGAGTAAAGTGCATTTGGTTGGCCCTCCATCATGATAAGGTGGTTCTTTCTCATTCGGAGACGAAACAAAGTGCAGCATTATGTTTTTGTCTCTGAAATATCATTAACAGTGCAACACCAACTCAGTTACGCTATTATTCACGTTAATGGAAAGTCCACAATCAGATTTTAATAACCTTTACGCCCACTCTGCTCCTTTCTATAAGTAGCTATCCAGGCTTCTGCGTCCCTTATGTAAGGATCAGGATCAGGATCAGGTTCACGCACTCACTCTCACACAAAATCATGAAGCTAACATCCTTCTTGTTGGTGCTTGTGCTTCTTGTTATGGTGGATTTGACTTGTGCCACCACTAGGAGGCTGGTATGGATTGAAGGCAACTCCAACAGTGAATCATCAACGACGGTGCAAAGCAAGGAAAAGGGCAACTCCGGGACAGAAAATAGGGACGGTAATGTTGGTGACCCTGATCTCAATAATCACCATAGCATTCCAAGGCAGTCTTATGGTAATGATCCGGCGACGACTCCATAGATGACCAGGTCTCGGAGGTGGGATCAATCTTGTAAGTAGTTAATTTCCTGTCTCAAATAGGAAAGCTTGTGTCAAGTTAATGCGTGGTAAGTCTCCGGTCAAGTGTGTATAGATAAGTGTAAAGCCTGTAGGTTTGCGTGGGTAAAGCTTTGGAAGTCTGTTGGATGTTGAGTGCAGATTACGTGTAGATGTTGGAAGTCTGGCCTGTATTATGGAGTTTATGTGGTGCAACAGCTAATCAAGTATATGCATAGTACAAAAGTATGAATGTCTGGTTGAATTATCTTTAATTGTTAGATTCATTATAATTTTGTTCTATTAGAATATAACAAATCGATTTGGTTAGTTACATTATGTTGGAATAGGAATTGTAAATATCATAAAAACAAAATTTTATATAAATCCAAATAAGATTTAATAATAATCGATTAAACAATTAGGACAACAAATTATGAGAAGTTAGAATTATTGTTAAAATTTAATGATCTTAATTGTAAATTTATCAATTAAACATCTAATTCTTATATTACTAGCTTATCATCCACGCATATAAAGCCCCTTACGGGATGGTTGAGTTGGTGGAGTCGAAGGATATGAGGCTAAAAGGTTTACCCAGTACAATCCGAAGGGTAACATCTGCGAATTTCTCCTCATATAAAGTTTTATGTCTCATATTATTAGTAAAAATAAAAAAAAAAGACTTTAACATCATTTAAATATCAATATAATGACAAATATCAAATGCTTAATTGATAAATTTTGGAAGCATTGTTATCATTGAACTTTTTGCAAAGTTGTGGCTTTTCTATACAGCTCATCCTTCTAATAAATCTTTGTGATGCATTGAAATCCTTCAATTTAGGTTTTTCTTTAAAAAATTAAAATTATACGTTCAGTTTTTGTTTTTGTTTTCAAAATTTATGAAATTTGCAGAAGTTATGTCAATTAAACTAAAATTTAAATTTAATTACTAATAAAAATTTATGTCCATCATAATTTAATTATTCCATAATAAATAATATAAGTTTTCAAAAATATTTTTTTCAAAGCTTAGAATAAGAAAAAATATTTTCAAATTTTAAATATTCATATCATTTTTATATGAAATTAAAAATAAATTATTTTTATTAAAATATGTATTACATGATAATTATAATTTATTTATTTTTATAATTAATATTTTTAACAATTATCATTCATATATGACTATATTATAATAAAAATTAGAGCAACTCATAAAAATTACTCCTTTGTGATCAAAAAGTCGCAGGTTTAAATTACGGAAATATCCTCTTTTAAAAAATACATAGGTAAGAGTGCATACATTGATGACTTTTCTTAGACCCGCAAAGCGGAGAGTCTTATGCTTTATGTACGTTATCTTTATATAACTATATTATAATAAAAAATAATGATATTTTTAAATGATTAGTTTAAATATTTATATGTTTAGTAACAAAACATAACTAGGTAGATATTAACAATTAAATAAGTTTTTATTTACTTAAAAGAACAAAAACCAATTACAAGACCAAAACTAAAAAAAATATAAATAAAATCAAAAGAGCCCTTAACTAATGATCTATGCTTCTACTCTAATCAAAAACTTAGAAATCTGCAAAGGAGATTTGTAAATGAAAAGTAGGGACATGCGGGAAAGTGTTCATTGAGCTTCTTATTTTATGAACCTCCGGTTTCCCTGTCTTCTTCCCTTTTGTGCATGGATAGGAATTTCCGTAATTGAAGACAGTAACTTTCTTGTTCCTAATAATGCTTATAATAGAGCATTCCTCGTTCCGTAATTCAAGCAAATTCAAAGTAGTTTAAGCACTGCACACTCCAAAAAGGAAAAAGGAAACAAAGGGTAAATAGTTCCCACCTCTCGAGGCTAGGTTTTGGTCACAAACTTGACTTTCACAGCTCAGGATGGATGGAGATGGACCAATCTGCCATTACAAAAATTGAGAAAAATAATCCCCTTTTGGATTTTATATTGTGACCAAAAGGGAGATTAGAAGCTAATTAATATAAAAGTGTATAGTGATCAATATAAACTGGGGCCTAATAAGGTGCCAAAGTTGTATATTTAATTTACCACGAACATGAAAGGTAAAATCATTTATTATGTCTCCAATACTACTATCTTCCCCTAAACAAGTAAAATAAAGCCTAAGTGCCCCCATTTGATTCCTTATTATGCTTCTGATTAGATACTCAAACCACTCATTTATTTGTAAGTTAAACTTAGCTAGTTCATCTTATTAATTATTACCAGACATTTGGTTTGAGCACAGGGTTGGCTATAGATATGGGTATAATAGTAGAAGTGGATAGGGATGGGTATGAAAAATAAAAAAAAGTTGTTTGGTTTGTAACTTGGGTTTCTGTATTAATACCAATAATATTGTTTGGTTTGTTGCATTAATGGGAATAAAAGATAATACAGTGCCATTTTTTCCTTCAATAAAAATGAAAACAATTTGCCCTTCATATGTTTATTGGAGCTATCTCTATATGTTTGTAAAAAAAAAATTAATCAATTTTGTCAAAAAAATGTATCACAATTTTCGAGCATTATAAGGAAAAAAAGTAGCAGATTGGTTTCATGATTCTCGTTCAGTCTATAACCATATGCACTTTCACATCATCAAACCATATAGCAGATTGGTTATTCTCTTAATTAAATCATAAAAGGAGAATATACAAGAAAAAAGGAGCAAAAATCCCATTTACAATGAGATGAAACCAGGTTCTATCCAGTTCATTTAACATCAAATTAAAACGAGGGATTTTAGAAAATATACCTGGAGGCGCAAAACAAAAAATTCCTTTATTGATGAGACGCGATAAGGCAGGGTAAGAGATCGTAAGGAATTGAGAGGTGATAAGGAAGTAAAGAGGATGGTAGGGCAAAAGCTGAGGATAAAAGAGTAAAAAAATAAACATGATAAAAACTTAGATTGGAATGAAAACTTGATACCTACCTCCTTGGTGAGTTTAGTAGATTCTCAAATTTAATGGGATAAATCCATTCCCCAATAATTGAAAACCCAAAGCAAACACTACTTTTTACAATTATTCTATTCTTTCGTTCCTAAACCCTCAAACTAAACGCCACTTTAATCTTTTTAATCGAAAGGATTAAACATTCATTTTCCCAAGACCATTAATAATTTACTTTTACCATAAACATTATGAAAATGACTAGGCGATTATTTACGGAAACTATACATATGTGATTAACCCAAACTAATACATATGTGAAGATGAAGATTAAAAGTTCTGTTTCTTTACTGTGCCCAAACGTTCTCTTTTCCAATATAGTATGGGTCGGCTGCTTTGTTTGTAAGGTCTTCCTCAAGTACATCTGAGGCTAACGTTCATTTAATAAATGAATCAAGTCTGAAAGTTTGACTTATTAATACTCATGAACATTGTCATTATATACTCGTTAAAGAACCTTATCCATATTGGACAATGTTATTTTGTATATTTATTCTATAATAGATATATGAAATATCACTAGGTATTTGAAATTATGTAAATATATATGACATTACCTAATTTTTTTATTTATATGAAAATAACTTAATTGAATTAATCTTTTAACTAAATTTAAATTGCAATGATTAAACAAAAAAGGAATCAAAATCAATCAAATTTTGAGGAAATAAATGCCCCAAATAAACAATAAATTTATACTTAAGTAAAATATCAAATAGAAAAGATATGTTAAATTAATTTTGATTAAACTTTGCTGGTTTTCAATAAAGATTGTAAAGAAATTGTAAAGAGCTGACTGAAGCTATAGAGAGACAAAGGAATCATATACAACCTTGACCATAATCAAGTGCAGTTTGGATTCCGAGTTACCATTGCGAGAGCAATTAGGAATGTGCTTGATTATTGGTAGGGGATAACATGTACACCAAGAAATCCTGAGTTTATGCAGCGCTTCGAAGAGGGAGAAGAAGTTTAGTTGAGCTAACAGAGGAAAGTAGTCAATTATGACATATCGGTGGCGTAAAAATGTTGAAAACAAAAGGTCTGCTGTTAGCTAGGGCTATGAATACCCTACCCCACCCACATGAGATGGTCATATAATAGTCAAACAAATGGGGCCAACGAAATGATAAAGAGTCAAAAGCTTCTCTTCAGATAGGAGGAAGTCTCCGTGCCTAGCGATCCCTATGGCTCCTATATCCTATAGGCTAAATAATGTCAGGGGCCGAATGTATACCCATTTTCACCACTTCTAAAGCTCTCAAGTCTCAACCTTACCATGAATGCATGTTCTTATTGGTTAGAATTTTGAATTACAATGTGGTTGTGCCATGCATATGATCACCAATTACTCGTGATCTTAAAGGGCTGTTTTGCTTCTATTCAAATGACGAAATAATACTAATTAAGTTTTACCATATAATCATGATTAAGACTAAAACAAAAACTATCATGTTTGATGTCATAATTAAGGAGTTTTATAAATGATAAACAAGTTAGGTTAGTCCTTAAGAAATTTGTTAATTGAAAATCAACCACTTTTTTAATTAACAGGAATATATATAAAATCTTTCTCCTTTCGACCTTCTGTAGTGATACGCATGACAGAGAAGGATAGGTTTGGTGCTTCATCTTCATCAATTTAGTGAATCAATTCCTCATACATAAACCGAATAAATGGCTTCACTTCACCTTTTTCCTAGTCTTTGCCACACATAACTTGTGAACTTAGTTACGTTGGATATTGGATTTTAGTTTACTTATACTATCATGGAAAATTACGAGATATTTTATGTCTACCTGGAATTTTCAATTATCGTTGTAAGTAGATCAGTCTACAATGAGTGATGAGTCTATAACTCTGACTAAAAGAGAAAAAGTGCACTTAATTAGTACAGCCTATAGTGTAAAAGTGTTAAGAAACAATACTTAAAGTTTGATTCTTTATGCAAATTAAAATCACTAAAGTTAAACAGTGAATTATTCAACAACTTATTGCGCATGGCATGCACGCAAACAATGAAGCATCGTGAAACTTTTCTTCAATGCTCATGACCAAATTCTCGTATGTTGGTAGAAAATATGACTCCAATATAAAATTTAAGAATATAGCAAATATGATGAAAATGTTAGTGCTGTTGTTACAAAACTTGATTTAATGCCTTTCAGTTAATAACGTTAATGTTTGACTATCACTCTTAAATTTCTACAGATTCTCACTATTATTACCCATTAACATTCCTTTTAATTTTATTATAACATCATTCCCTCTTTAGTATATAAGACACACATCTCTCCTCCGCCCCAAACCACCCATGCATCTTCTCTTCTCCTCATAGCACATGCATATTTGTTCTCTTCTGGTTTCCTCTGTTTTTCTTATTTCTCGTACACGGTTCCTACTCTGCCCTTTGGGGTGCACCGAAGTTGGTAGAGAAGACGTTAACTCTATGGTCGAATTTCATTGTCCTGTTTCACCGTAGAGGGGGCATTTCTGACTTAGGGCAATGATTTTCACGACGCATTACATTTAAATAAGTTGTTTCGATTTAATTTTTTGTTATTTTAGCTAACAATCTAAGTCAAAAATTGTTTTGTTCTGCGTGCTCTTTGTCAAGATATTATTCTGTTCTTCATGTTCTTTGTTGAAATTTGTTCTATTCTTGCTATTGTTTGTTTATTTCGGTATAAGTTGGAATACCATTCTATTCGTGTTGTTGTTTGTTTATTTCAATATCAGTAAAAAAAAACTGTTATGTTCTTCGTGCTATTTAATTATTTCTATCTAAGTCATATCTGTTTCTAGATTCGATGTGTAGTCTACGAATGAAACCAAAATATGCTTTGCTCTTACTATTCCCCACATAAATTTTGCCCCTGTCACTGTAGCTTAGAAAATTACACATGACCTAATGAGATTAGACCCTCTAGATGGGAGAAACTTCAAACGATAGTCTAAGAAAATTCTGTTTTACTTTTAACAATACGAAATTGATTATGTGTTATTCCAAGATATTCCTAATGACAATACCAACCTTAAGGTAACTAAAGATAACTGTACCGTTAGGGAAGTGTTGCTCAACCATATGATAAACCCATTATCTCATATCTATTGCAAGTACAAAATTTCCAAAGAAATTTGGGATGCCTTAGAAGTTAAATATGAGACTAATGATGCCAATACAAAGAAATATGCAATTGTTAGGTGGTTGAAGTTTACTGTTGTTGATGATAAGCTCATTATAGACCAATTACAAGAGTATGAAAACTTAGTTGTTGAAATCCTTGTTGAGGGTATGAATATGTGTGAGTTGTTTCAAGCTAATGCCCTTATTGAGAAACTGCCTGCCTTATAGAATGAGTATAAAACTAGTTGAGGAATAAGAAGAAACAAATGAAGCTACAGGAGTTGATAGGGCATATAAAGATTGAGAAAGTCAACTGTATACAGGACAAGGCCAAATCACTCACCCCTGCCCCTACTGTTAAGGCTAACGTTATTAAACACAAAAATGTAGGTAACTCCGATAAGAATAGTGGACACAACAGGTTTTTCAACAACAAGCATGGTCAATTCAAACACAAAAGGATTGATGGTGATTGTTGGTGGTGCCATAAGCCATGGAATGAGTATAAAACTAGTTGATGAATAAGAAGAAACAAATGAAGCTACAGGAGTTGATAGAGCATATAAAGATTGAGAATGTCAACCGTATACAGGACAGGGCCAAATCACTCACCCCTTACCCTACTGCTAAGGCTAACATTATTAAACACAAAAAAGCAGGTAACTCCGATAAGAATGGTGGACACAACAGGTTTTTCAATAACAACAAGCATGGTCAGTTCAAACGCAAAATGATTGATGGTGATTGTTGGTGGTGCCATAAGCCAGGCCATTCTACTGCTTTTTGCCAAGCTAGAATCAACTATGAGAAGAAGGGCCAAGGAGAAAAAGCACGACAGTTCAGGAAAGGAAAACAAAAGTGGTACTAACAATAAGGTAACTGGAAGAATTTTCATAAGCTTCAAGCTAATGTGTTCGAAACTACTGGTGGTGATGATAAGGAGGTCATTACTATTGTGGTATTTGAAGTCAACCTTGCTAGAAATTTGGTGGAGTGGATCATTGACATAGGAGCCACACGTCATATCTGCACCAACAAAGGCCTATTCAAGGAATTGAATGATGCTTCTGATGGTAAGTTCATGTACATAGGCAGTTCCAACAAATTTCCTATCTAAGGAGTTAAGAATGTCAATCTCAAACTCACCTCTAGAAAAGTTTTGGCTTTAGAAATTTTTTTTATTTCTTCCTGATGTTCGTAGGAACTTGATTTTTTGTGCATTACTTAATAAAGCTGGTGTTAAACTTACCTTTGATTCTGATAAGTTAGTTTTGACTAAGAATGAGAACTTTGTTGGTAAAGGGTTTTATGACAGGAGCTTATTTGTACTTGATATTGAAATGAATGCATCTACTTCTTCTGCTTATATTGTTGAGTCTTTAGATCTATGACACTCTAGACTTGAGCATATGAATGTGAGGTCAATTAACAGGATGAAAAACATAAACTTGTTGCCTAACTAGATCAACAATGAAATCAAAAAATGACAAATTTATGTTAAGGCTAAACACTCTAAGAAACCTTTTAAGTCAATGATAGGCAGAGAGTCACAATTGTTGGACTTGGTGCACACAAATTTGGGTGATTTTAAGAATTGTGTAAGTAAAGGAGGCATGAGATATTATATTACTTTTTTGGATAATTGTTCTCGATTTACTAAGGTTTACTTATTGAAAAATAAAAGTGATGTAAAGTGTTTACGAAATACAAAGCTGAGGTTAAAAATCAATTGGAAAGGAAAATTAAGAGATTACGATCTGATAGAGGTGGTGAGTGTAGTACTAATTTTCTTGTTGATTATTGTGAAAAAGTTGAGATTATTCATGACCTTTAATGTAACACCCCACTCCCGAGTGACCCGAACCCGATATCGTGGGTGATATCCGAGTCCGTGCCCCACGAGAGTGGCGT
>JAOTBA010000005.1:35017414-35029407 GCA_025629845.1 Erythroxylum squamatum
TTTATTTGTGTATTTTGTGATTGGAAAACAACTTTAAGTTATAAATGGTAGTGATAAATTTATGATTCTAGCAGTGCCAGGTGGGTTGTGGTTCGCAAAGATTTTGTCTTGGGCTCGAACAATTTCTCTGACCAAGTTGATGGAGCTAACCACGAGACACAGTTTATTACCGAGACAAAGCTTAAATGGGTCCATAAACACTAGCCAAACTTCCTTTGTCTCGATGAATGTCTTGGGCAAGAAATTTTCCTGTAATCTGAACACTTTACAGGAAATTTTAAAAAAATAAATTTTAGCAAATTTACCAACGGAAAAATATTCCGTAGGTAATTACCGACGGAAAAATTTCCGTTGGTAATTTTCTGACAGAAATTTTCCGACCGAACGAAATAACCGTCGGTAATATTTAGCGACGGTAACAAAATTCCGTCGGTAAAATTAGCGACAGCTATTTTTCCGACGCTTTGTTCCGTCAGTAATTTCCGTCGCTAAATAAGTTTACCGACGGAATTTGTACACATTCCGTCGGTAATTTCCGTTGCTAATCTCTATTTTCCTTGTAGTGATAGTTGCAACTATTTAATTTATTTTTCTTGTTTATCATAAGTTAAATATGAAAATTCATAAAGAACATATTTGCTACTTGTACCAATCTTTCATAACAATTACGGATCATTGAATTCCTAGATAACGATAGAATAATCAATATTAAATTAAATTGTCAGATTAATCGAATATTAATCATTCATAAAATATGAGAACTCAAAACAAGAAATACTTGAATTAAAACATGAATAAAAGTTTGAAACACAAAACCTCACAAAATTATAACCAGAGTATTGAATCCTTTTGAATCAGAACGATTGAGTTTAGCCACACATGGCTTTTGTTCTAATAATAAAAATAGAAGAAAGATAGAGAATTGTAAAAGAAAGAGAATTGCGATTGAGTTTAGCCACAGATGATTGTTCTAACATGCCATTCTCGTAGGGTATGTTCTCGAGTATCCTCTGGATATTTGGGCATATGTACTATGAAAGTGGTTCGATCCGAATGAAAATTTCTTCAATAAATCATGTCATACAATCCTTGCACAAGGGTTAATAGAAGTACCTTGGTCTTCTCTTATGGACTAATTCCATTCATCCCAAAGCCTCCTTTATAGCCTGGCTAACGATCAAAAACAAACTTAGGACTAAAAGTCAATGGCACGAATGTCAAAAAAAAAAAAAAAGTCAATGGCACGGATATGTGGACTCATCTTTTATGTTATGTAAATTGGCTATTGAGGATAGGGACCATCTCTTCTTTCTATGTCCTTACTCAAAAGCAGTCTGGAGCAAGATTTTGCACATGTTACTAGGAAATGACTATACTTATACTTGGGATCACACATCGACCTGGGCCATTCGGAACTCTGCAAAAGGTATGCCTAATGCAATACTTTATAATCTGCATTTTCCATTATTATCTACTTCCTATGGAGAGAACGCAATTGTAGATAATTTTCTAGCTTGGAGGAGGTACAATATCTCCTAGGGGACATGATTATCAACTGGATTAGAGCGGCATTAATTGTAAAAAATCTACAGGTTTCTCTCTCCCCAGATATGAGACGATAGTGGTATGTTTAATGTATATTTCTACGTTTTATAGTTTATCTCTTTTTGTAATATACTTGTCTGTATAGAGCCTGACTTGAACTCACTGTAATGTGGACATAGTTTTGTCTATAGTTAATCCAATATTCATTTTTTAAAAAAAAATGATAGCAGTAGGGACTTACTCAGACCTTTTGTGAAAAATTAAGGGGCAAATTACACCGTTGACCTTTCTCGACCATTGATTTATAAATAAAAGTATCTTAACCTTGTTTAATAAGAAAAAATAATTAATATATGGTGAGAAGAGATATATTTTACATCCCGGAGCGGCTAAACTTACCTATAATTTGCAAGAAGAATTATACATCTAATTACATGCAAATTCAACTCCAAATATTTGTGCATACCAATCAAATCTTATATTATTTTCACAATTCTAGTGTTTTTAGATCTTGAAAATCCAAAGTTGAACTAGATACACCAATTGACATTTAAGAATTAGAAGGACTTCTACTTTTAGTCTCTTTGTCTTCTTTAAATGGAAAAAAGTCAACATACTCAGTGCACAAGGCTCCTCGCTTTTTGGGGAGTCTAGAGAGGGTCATAATGTATTATAGTTACAAAAAAACAACTTTACCAATTGTTTCAAGGCTCACCCTTTATTTTCTATACACATAAAAGAATCAAACTTTGTTGTTTTTTTGTATATACATTAATTGGTTGAAGGTATCTTTTCCCTCTAATATTCAACCAAATTTTAAGTTAGAACCAAACATTTCACAAAATATAAATGAGACAATGTTTCAAAAAAAAGTTTAAAATAGCGCTTCAGTTGATGGAATTTTTAGGATTCTATCAACTATACTAACGTGGAATGTTTTTAAGGGTCCACATGAGCCATGTCCAATGCTGATTTGAATCCTAAAAATTAAATCCCGACTTAATTTAGGGATCAGGGTTTCATCCACACGACTTAACATGTAACACTTTTATAAGCAAATCTCAAATTTGTAAGGGTGGAGACAACTAGAAAGATCAAAGATAAATTCAAACAAGCTACACTCATATTGGCTTATAAGACCTAATACATGAAACTGAAAAAAGAAAGAAATTAAAGAAGACAAGATTCATAAGACCAATCATGAATAGACACAAAGAATTCACAAACATGAAATTAAAAATTAGTGACCCTGGACTTAAAACTACCGCAATGATATATTGTTAACTAATCATAGAAATTAAAGAAATTATGTCTACAATGACATTCAGGATTGAGTGTAAGTGGGTTTGAAGATATGGATCCAACAATTGGACTCATATACTTAAATAACATTGCAACATCTTTTGATCAAAGGAGCGAATGGATCCATATTGAAAACTCATATTTTCGTATGGAATAGAATAATGGTCTTGTGTACTTCTTGACATTCCTTAGGTACTTGCTTTTTTTTTTTTTTTTGGTACCTGCTTTTGTAAAAGTGGATGTAGTGCTGCGCAATTGCTTGTTTCTTGTTTTGGTTGTGATATTGGAGATACTAGAAGTATAATTGTACTTGAGGTGGAACTAGTTCTAGAGTTGGTTCTGCATCCATTAGTGGACTTAGCTTAGGAGCTTCAATAAGTGGATATGTTAGTTCTGCATCCATGGTTAGGCCTGCTTCAGGAGCTACAATTAGTGGATCACTTGAAAGTGCATGTTCAAGTAAGTTCTCTGGATGACTTGCAGCAAGCGGATCAATCTTGCCAAATGGGAAAAGAATTGGTGTTTACTTTGGGAGGGGGAGGGACTGATGGATCATCAATGAGCAGATTTCTCAAATTAAGTTAAAATTTAATTTTTGGGTTCCACACTAGTATTTAATTTGGTTCACAAAGACTCCAAAAAATTAAAAAAAAAACAACATAATTGAGAGATCTATTTTAAATGATTTTAATATTAGAATCTATTTTTTTATATTATGAAACTTTTTTATATTGTGAAACATTTTGAGGTAAAAGTCACCTTCAAACTATAGGAGGGAAAGGAAAGTAGGGGAATAAGGCAAAGAAAAATAATTTGGAAACAACTATTCATCCTTTAAAAATAATTTTATCGAGTGAGCCTTAGAACAATTGATAAAGTTACTCTTTTGTTATTGAAAGATCATATATTTGAATCGCTGAAACAATCTTTTTGTTTACAAAGGAAAAGTCGCATACAATTGATATTCCTCTCCCGACCGTCGCAAAGCAAGAACCTCGTGCAATAAGATTCGTGACTTACTTATCCTCTAAAGATTAATTTCTCATGTCAATAATTTTGGAGTTTATATATATATATATCAATTTTAAAGACATCATTATTATTTTAGATTTTTAAATTTTTATTAAATGGGTATCAAATTATTTTAACTAAAATGATCATTTTAACTATTTATTACACATGAAACTTGTATAATTAAATTATTATAACTCAATTTTAAGAATAATTTTTATCTGATTAATTTAAAAATTTAATTGTAAGATTCTAATATGAAAAGATTTTATTATCATTATATATTTTTTCTCCTTTGAGTTAAATGGATATTAATTCAGTATTAGTTTCCACATTATTTAGATTCAATTTTCTTTAGGATTCAAACAGCTATGCAATCATTGGAAAAGGAGAGAAGATGACCAGCAAAATTACAATCATTAGACGGGTAAACAATAAAAGTGAAACAGAAGGAACGATAAGATGAGGGTACATTATGCGGTTAGAACATGTTTGTTAGAACATGTTTCTGTACCCTGTGTCACTTAATTTGGTTCACACATTTATGTGAACCGTACATGAATGTATGGACTTGATTTCATAGAACAAAGTAGGAATTAATTAACTAAAACAGAAAATCTAATCCCGATATTGCAGCTCGTAAATTGTACATTATTGACTACTTAGGACCTGATATTGCCCTTGGATACAATTGACATCTACTTAAATATTGAAAAAAAGAAGAAGTAAAGGACTCAATTTATGCTCAAGGAAATCAATAAATTCAATACTTCTCTTTTTCTTTTCTTTTCTCTAACCAGGAACATAATAAGGACAAGAACAAATCACAGGAGATTCTCACAAATCATTCTCATGTGCGGTGCAGGTGCAGCATATTTGCTAACAAATTCCGTACATTTTTTCCCTTACATTTTATGGCTGCTTTTTCTTGATTTCTTTAATGATTTGAATGAGATCGTATAGAAAGGGATTAAAAGAAAAAAAGAAAAAGTAAGAGAAGACAAAAATTAGAAAGAAAATGGGGATGAGCATTTTTCCCATGATTTCCCACTCTTCCGTTCTCTTTTTTCCTTTTCTTTATGGTGAACATCCAACCACCAAATATCAGTTAAACAATAACCATATCCTCACCCCCTCTCTGCGCTGCGATATCTGCCAGTCTCTTCCATGTCAACTCTCGCTGCTCTTCCACTTCTATTGCGTTGGCCTCTTTCTCTGCGTACTGCCTCTGACACTCTTCAAACAATTCTGCATCCATCTCCAGAAACATTTTTCTAACATTGATTGTCAGCCCATGAACTGCCTGGTTCCAGTGAGTCTGAATATTCTTCTCCAATGCCTCAAATATAATTGGCAATATAACTCCACGATTCTGAGCAATTAAGCTCACTATGTGCTCATTATTCCACAAAAACAGGGCTCGCTCCGCAACCTGCAATCGCAATTTGGCCTAAGATAATCTTCCAACATAATAACAACAATAAGCTCATTCGTCTGCAGTAACACATTGCACAGCAATATAGTTGATTCCATAAATGCAGAAATAGCTGATTAGGATAGGCATAAAGGATCAAAACGAAGGTATCACATGCAAAATGAAAAAAGAACTCCATGCACATATACCACCATATACTGTTTATTTCTGATAAGAAAGAAAGGGAGTCGCTTAAACGAGTTCCAAACTGTAAATGATATGGTCCACTTGTTGAAAAATAATGTAGAAAGAAGAAATCTTGTAGGAAATCATATTAATATTCTCTACCACACAAATCCTGAGAGGAAATAAAAATGACATAGCAATTCCCACGGCCCATCTCAAATGGTCAAAACAAACTCTTTTGTGCATTGTATGAATAAGTGATAGCAGAAAAAGAATCAGAATTTAAAACAGATTATTTTTTGAAAGAGAATTTAGTTCAGAAATATGTATGTAATTTCATCCACCATGCTGAAATCTGCTCGAATCAAGATCTTCAAGAAACAAGTTCAAGCCAACCGAAGAAGAAAATGTTATGAGCAAAAAATCAGCCAAAATCAATTAACAGACAGCAACTAGCAATTGATTTTCAGAAGAAACAAGAAAACAAAGCAAAGGCAGTAAGAACGTAGAAGAAGCCAAAGAAGAATATTTCAGTCATCAGGAAGTACCTCCTATACCTACATCATAGCTTCAAATAATATCACATTTAATCCCAACGAAATCGTCAAGGACCAATAAAAACATGCACACTGGATATTTCTATAATTGAAGTAAAATGACCAACACAAACAGTTTCAACCTCACTAAATAAAAAAGAAAAAGCATGAGTAGGCCAACAATAGACCACTATCTTATATTATCAATTTAGTTTTTGTAAAGAAGCCATATCAGCATCACCATTAATAACTTATGCCTAGTAAGCTACAGAAAACATAATTTATAAAGTGAATCTAAAACATAATACAAACAACATAGATGAAATCAAATGGGTAGGATAAATCGTTTCAACATTGACACTAAGCCACAGATATCATTTCAATGCAACTCAATATAGTTAAAGGCTTAAAAAAACTCAATACAAAATTGGAAAGGAAAACTGGTAAAGCAAAAATCTTGATAAAAGAACAATATAGACAACAGACTATATAATTAACAGAAAAACATTTATCTTGGTTAAACTACAAATCATTCCTCTTGCACCAGTTTGATACTTAACATTCTCATGTTATTTAGTTGTATGTTATATTAATACACAACATTATGTAACCTACAAAATCAAGTGCTCCAAAACATTAACTTTACTAACATTCGTACAAACCTGAAAATGGTAGCTAGTAAGGCAGCGAGCAATTTGCCTGAAAAGGGGAACCATGCACCGCTGAAACTCGGCAGACTGCGTAGCCTCAAGCACTTCCTCAAGCTCTCCAAGAAAGAGAACTTCCTTCTGACAATTGGTCACAGGCCAGAATTTCAACAGCCCCCTTATGACCGTATCTGCCAACTTATAATCCTTCTCAACAAACTGAACAATACAATAAGACAGCTGCTGATGATACAACGAAACGGGCTTCGGCTTATGCAGAGGAATCAACGCCCTTACAAGGAACAACTTATGCTCCTCTTTCATTGGCAACGCAAACCCATTAATAATACTCCCTAAAATCTCCAACAACTCTCCAATCCCACTATGCCTCTCAGTCTCATATATAAACCGATAGAATATATTATTAATCGCCTTCCTTATAAAAGGACGGTGCACCATAAATTTTCCATAGATCCTATGAAGAATCGTCTTCAAATACTCCCTCTCTCGCGGGTCCTCCGAATCAAACAAATCTAATAACTTCAGCACAAATGAATGATCAATGTACCTCTTCGCGACCTTCGTGTCCGTATCAGACGACACTACGTACCTCAACAGAAGCTCGTAAACTAGCTGCAAATGAGGCCACGAAGGCTCCAGACACGGCTCCTCCTCCTCCGGATCGGCGGCCTCCTGGCCGGTGTTCTCGTGCGAAGCCGGAGGCAGGCACCGGAAGAAGTTGACGGCGACCATTCGGATCATCTCCTCCTGACAAACCTCCGTTATCTTACCCGACCCGGATTGGATGAAATCCACAAGCTCTAGAAGTGTCTGCCTCTTGATTTCCTTCTCGAGGAAGGATTTCAACGTGTCGCTGAAGTCGAACTGGAAGCAACAAATCTGGAGCTTTCTTAGGAACAGGTTTTGCCGCTCCGATACCGGCACGTCGCGGAAGGGAGGCAGAGGCTCGACAGCGTTCATCGGCGGTGGAACGGTAACCGGCGTTGGGCCTTGTGAAGTTGGAGGAGCCGCACGTGACGCGTGGTTTACAACCACATTCGAGTTAGGACCCGACCCGGCGTTCCTACCCGGCGGTCCGAACCCGTATTCGCTGCCCTCCGATTTCGAGGGCTTACGCCCACCTTTCATGATTTTCTTGAACATCCTTCCTTCAAACCCTAACCCTACTACCAAACGCGCCCACACACACGCACACACCCACACGGAGATTATTGTTAATCCTATTGTCAATATTAGTGTTAATGAGATGGTGATGAGGTGGTCGGCGTCAAAGAGATTGTATACCACGGAAAGGAGCGGATCAAATCACGAGAAAACGGATCTGAGATACAAGTCGGAGACCAAATGAAGCCAACCGGAGATGAAATTCCCCTGTGCCCGAATCCAAATGACCAATCATTGGAACCGATGCCCGGAATGCCGGTCAGCTGATCAGACGGCGGAGGTTAATCCCATGCATGAGAGGGAGAGATAGAGACGGTTTTTAGAGAGAGAGGGAAGGGGATTATGGGAGGGACAAATAGTGGGAGATAATTAAGGCAAAGAGAGTTCAAACAGAGGGCAGAGGAGGACAAAAGATAATTTTGAATTTGATTAATCATTTAACAAATATAACTGTTTTTTGTTTTCGACGTAAGTAACATCTCACTCTTCACTAATCACACTTTTTCCTCTCTCATTTCCTATATTTATCTTATCAGTTATCACACTTCGTTCTTAACAATATACTTATTACAGAATGTTTTTATTGTCTCTTTGGAAATTAAAAAGCTATATATAGATAAGACTGTTGGTTGGACACGTGGCTTGTTTTGATTTTGAAACTGTGTTAGGACTGTTGCGTGTAATTGGGGTGGCAATGATGTAATATGTTACTTTCCACTTTACTAGGGAGGGACCAATCCGCAAATATAGCGTACGAGATGGGATGGGACGACACTCGGAGAAATTTGGATCTCTTCTCTTGGGTTGTGGGAAGAAATAGGCTGGAGCATGAGACCTTTTGTGAAAAACGCACCCACCAGTATTGTATGCTGTAAGTTATCGATCTTTCTTTTCCTTTTTCTTAAAATGATTATATATCATATCAGACTCCTTTTACACTCCATGAAAAAATAAGGACTCAAGCCTTTTTTTTTTTTTGTTTGTGGACTTTATATTTTGTTTATATTTAAAAAATTAATATAATATTATAATAGGTTTGGATCGAATTATTAATTTTTTAGTTGCCACTCAGTCTGATTTGACTACCATTACATTTATTTCAAGTGACAACTAAATGTCTATTATAATATTTTATATTAACTAAATATAAAATTGTTAAAAAATTTATATATAATAAGGGTCAACTATTTAAATAATTAGTTCCAATTATTTTGACAATAATTAACCCAAATTTAATTATTATTAATTGACTTTACACTATGTTTATATTAAAAATTCTATGAAGAACAAACTACTAACCAATGTGTTGCTAGATTTTGTCTTTTCTTATTTATAATTAACCAATTATTGGCATACTTGATCATCATCCATTAGATACACGAGGCAAATTCAAAGTTACACACGGCTATATTAGGAGGACATCACTTGTAATTTCCCCTATCAGTATCCGTAATTCATTGGTGAGTTTGTTCTTTTTTCAATTAATGTACACGAGAAGCGATTGGTCTTACGTTATCTTTTCTTACATTTCAAAAGCGTTAAATCATTTTTTACTTTATAACTAAATTTCCAATATACTCTTGACAATTATAATAATTTATACGAAAATAAATTATGAGGTAGGTCTATAGTAATAATATTGTAATTTGGAATGATAATAAATTTTGTTTATATTTCATTATCAAAATGAAAGTACGAGAGAGAAAAAACATTGCAAAAAATTGGTTGATTACGTGGATGACAAAAAGATCCGACCCAGCCTGAAATCAACAGATTAAGTTCGAGTTGACTAAATTTGAGGTTCGGTTTCTTTGTTCAGTTGGGCCTCGGGCTAAACTCGGATTCGAGCTCGCGCTAATTACCTTAAAATTATAAATATAAAACATGATAAGTATAAACTTTCATGAACTTCCATTATTATCTCCAAATAAATATTGATTATGTTAAAAACAAATAATGAAGTATGCCACATAAACTAAAAAAAACAGTTTTTTATTTTAAAAAATTACAATTACTATTTTTCTTATCCGTATTAAATAAATTTTTTTAAAAATGCATTCTAATTTCGTAATTTATAATAATTGTTATTTTTAATTCAATGTTATGAAAATTGTACTGAAATTGATAATAGTTTTTGTATAGATATGAAATAGTATTTGTATCGGTTAATACCAGATACTCTTTTGAATAAAATTTTAAAACTATAAAATAATTTTTAATTTTATATAACTAAAATTTAGTCTATTATTATAAAATTTATTAAAATAAAATATGTATTTTATTTTTTATAGAATAAATTAAGCTTACATGTTTATGGGAGAAAAGAATAATTATTAAAAATATTTTAAAAAATAAAATATAAACATAATATAATATTTTTAATTATATAAAATTTAATTACCTATTAAAATTTAGTTTCATATTATAATTAAAATAAAAAATACTTTAAATTTTGACTCAATAACTCTATTTATTAAAACTATCATAAATATAATTTTTAAACATAATAATTATTTTAAAAATATTTTTATATTTTAAAAATTAATTTAATCTTTTTAATTTATAAATTTGACATGGTATCTAACTTAAAAAATTCCTTGATATAACCTAATTCTTGAATACAATATGGACAAAAAAACTTTATACCAATTTTTACTTGGTATAAGTAGAAAATTCAACAGATTGATTATCTTTATAACATACAATGAATTTTAGTATATTCTTTTTCAACTTAAAAAATTTATGTTTATTTGTTAATATAATTAATATGATATTTAAATAAGACAATAAAAAAAGGGATGATGATAGGACAAACCAATCTTGAATTATTGATCAGTTTGACTCTAACAGTCTCGAGCTACTATCAATGTGATGTAGTTTTAGCTAGTTACATCAAAACAACATTGTTTTAATGTAAGATAATGAACTTTGGATCGATCTTTGGATTAAACTTGACTTGAAGTTCAATAAATTAAAACTTAATTTATTAAATTAGAATAAGGTTGAATTGCTAATCTAAAAGGAAAAAATCGGAAACTTTCTCCAACCTTAGAAAAATGTAGTTTGAATCAAAAGAATAATGGTCTTGGACCTATGATTTTATTTGAGTTTTAAGTTATACAGAGAAAATTGGTTAGCTTAAATCCCTAAAAGGTAAGTCTTGAGAATCGATGCCCTTTTACAGATGAAGAGTTTGTGTCTCAACTAGCATTTCTTAGCTACAATTATCTTTGTTTATCTTGGAGCTCTTGTAGAGATCTACTTTATCATATTGCAAATGATTTCCTATCATTCCCGTAACCCTTTTTTAGTGTTCTTGTGTAATATCAAAGTCATAAGCTTCTTTAGTGGCAGTGGTAAAGTTATTGTTAATAAAATGAGTATGGAGAATTAAGATAACCATGAGTGAAGTTCCAATCTCATCAGTAAACTCAGTTCATTTCTATTCAACTCTTTCATTAGGACAATGCCTTTCTGATCCTAGGAAAACACTCTCTAATAAAATAGAAAACCTTGTATAAATGACTCACTTACAGGAAGGCACTAAGATCTATGATACTCAGCTACCCTTATTAGCCCATATAATGTATATCACATATTTAGATCATTTACAAAGAGTATTCGCTCCTTAGTTTCCATATATAGACCTCAACCTAAAAAATTGATCCAGGGTTTTAGAGTAGACCAATATGGCTTAAAATCCACTTTTACATAATTATAGGTAACTCTGGAGTTTTTCTTTAACCTAATCTCTTTATGGCAAAAACAAGGTTACACATATCTCCATGTAGGCATTATTCGCATGGTCCTAATGTTACATGGAAGAAAAGAGATTCCAACAACAACTTGGATTTCTCTATTAGACACGATGTATACATCTTAATATAATGCATTGATCGACACCCTCCTGACCACTCTGAACAATGGGAGCGTGACTATTGCTCTATACTTCAACATCAAACTTGAAGATCTGACTCTATCTACAAGACTAAAAGTTCAAATTTAAATTGTTGGAGCTGAGTAAGATCCTACAACTAACATGACCATTGTTGGGCCCTAGGCCTAGGTACCGGGTGGATTTTAACCTCCGAGGAGGACCCACCAACTTCAGTACCGGGTACCGGGTGGATTTTAACCCCCGAGGAGGACCCACCAACTTCAGTACCC
>JAOTBA010000005.1:35049967-35060843 GCA_025629845.1 Erythroxylum squamatum
TAAACACTTTAACCAATCCTATGGTTTTTGGTTCAATAAATCTCTTTCCATTTCATTTCAATCTCACCATTTCTTTTATTATTTACACATAACTAATTGACAATAGTTCCTCGATAAATAATCCCAACTTGCAAAAAGACTCGGGGTCTAATAAAAAATACTCATATACCAACTTTAAAGATCAATATTTCTTTCTTCCTCTAAGTACATATATCATTGTTATCCTCTCCTTAATATGCATACCAAGTTAATATGTTTAAATCTTATTAATATGTAAGTAAATGTACATGTCCTTCTATGTTCTACCAATAGTTACTTATTTTTCTTCCTCGGCCGGTTTAAAAATTGGTCTTTCAATATTAATTTCTTTACTTGGGTCATATGAAGACTCTTGATGATTTTTCTTTTGAAGTTAACTACATTTATCATTATTGTTCCTCATTTGATATTAATGAAGATGATACCAATTGTTGGTATTCATTTAAAATCACCTAATATTAACCTTTAAGAAAAAGAAATCAATGTTTTGAAGGTATCCATCAAAACTTGGGTTCTTAGGAGTTAGTTTTTAATTTTTTTTTAACCACTATCATTTTAATTTTACTTAACAAGCACTATCTCAGAGATATATTTTTATACATATGTCCAAAATCATTATAAAAATAACATCTCACTTGACGGGAATTGAATATGTTAGTGTTATGTTAGAAAGACTTATAAGAGTATGGTTTATAAGAATTTTTAGTTCTTGATAAAAGATATGAGGGATATAATGCTCTCTTTTGGATATATGGGGTATTAGGAGCTATTCTTATGTAATAGTGAGGCCTAAAAAATGATTTAGCATATGAAATGCTGTTTTTCTTATATAAAAATATCATATGTGTTGATTTTGAGAAAAGGTCGTGCTTATTTATTTCCTATAAAGCCTAGGATGATAATGAGCTTAATTTATGTCATTTTAATGATAAAAGAGGAATATATGAGTTAGAAGAATGTTGCATACTCTTTAAGAATGTTACATACTCTTTAGGTGTGACCTTATATAAAAATTATACCCATTTTTGGTTTGTGAACCATATATTTTAGGTATATGCCTATTTTTTCTTTGGGAACCATACGTCAATTAATGAAATTTCTTTTTACCATAAGATGTAGAAGATGACATAAGAGCATTAAAATTTTCTTGTTTAGATAGAACGCTATATGTTGTGTGATGGCTTAGGAAACATATTATCATTACAAAAATGACATTTTTTCACAAAAATTATCCTAGTATTAGGTGATACATTTTTATAAGTGTAACAAATCTCGTACTTATCTTTCAAGCTCTCCTGGCCTTCAAGAATGATATTCAATTTTTTACATCCTAAAGTGAGACAATATCTCTTTAAGAATACTGGTGTCTTTTTTCAATCTTGTTATCATGTAACAAATCGTGTTCATTTTCATTAGCAATAACTACATTCCTAGATTATATCATGTCAAGCATATCATATTTCAATATCTCATTCTTAATCATACATGTAAATAAAAACTTTAAAGTCTCTTTATGTTTGGAAGATAATTTCTTCCTTGTCAAACTCATAACCTTTAGGCATTTAGCTAAAGTCAATCTCATAACCTTTAGGCATTTAACTAACACATGATTTGAAAGATTAACATCACAATCATCATTATCATCATATAAATTTCAGGAAGAAGTTATCGCATTAATATTTTACATAAAGCATATTCTTGCCACCATATTTTTTGATTCTTCACTCTTTGAACTAGAAATGTCATCTCACATAGCCTTACATGATTTTTTAATTCTTTTTTAATTACTTTTCCCTCTTCTCCTTTAAGAACAACTTAAGTTTCTATATAATGATATTTATACCTTCCTCATCAATCTCACTCATGGAGGTCTCCTCATTATCAATATTATCATCCTTAAAGACTTTAAATACCATAACTCTTTTTGTTAAGCCACTCCCTCTTTATGCAATTCATTCATCCGCATCCCATAAGTGGAGAATGATCCAACTAGCTCTTCTAATGGCAAAATTCTCAAATATTTGGCTTCTTATATGACCATCACATTTGCCTCCAAACCTTTAATAAGGACATAAGTAATTTTCTCACCAATTTAAGATTAGTGTAAGTCTTACTAAGAACTTTAAGAGCATTAGCGATATAAATGAATTTAATATGCGTATTAAAAATAGACTCATTTTTCCTATGTGAAATAACTCATATCAATCCATTAATTAGCTTACTTTTCTCTCTTTTACTTGAACAATACCTTTATATGTGATTTCAAGTGTGTAAAATATTTGATGAATAGTTCCAAACATAAACACTTTATCAAATTCATTTATATTAAGATTATAAATAAAGCTGAATCACTTTGTTATTTAATGCAATGTGTCTCTTATCATTATCACTCTACTTTCTTATATATTTTGGTACCTTAGATTCCACTTTATCTACAATTGTTGTTTATTGGAACATAAGGATTATCCTATATGATTTCCTAAAGATCAAACCCTATAGAAAAAACAAAGTGTTTCATCCTAGTTTTTAGTACATGTAATTGTTACCTTAAAATAAATGATTTCTAGCTAAAAATTGGCTATTTTGGATTAAAAAAAGGTAATACAAATTTTAATAATCTTTACTCAAAATTTTGCTAGAAATTAATTTGCAACAATTGAGACCATAATGATACCAATTATTAGTCCTTAGATGATACACGAGATGGGAGTGAATTATGATTGTTCACTTTTAATCTTATTTCTAAGCTAATGAATGAATTACTTACTCTGATGAACGATTATGAAAAATCAATATAAAAGAATCATAAAACAAACACAAGAATAATATAAAAGTTTGAGGAAAGAGAATTAAAATCAATTTACAGTGGTTTGGCCACAAAATCATTATTCAATGTCCACTCTCCAAACTTCACTTAAGAATTCACTATCTTCATCCTGTAAAGAAAGAAGAACAACCCCTCATGTAATATCTTCTTTACTATTGGTGAAGAAGAACCCTTATAATTGTCTTACTTTGTCACTAGTAAAGAGTAACCTTTTACATATCTTCTTTAAGGTCAAGACAAACTCTCAAAGTGTAAGCCCCAAAGGTAATGTGGACCAATTAGACGTTGTTTAATCTTAAAATAATTTCTTTAAACATTTGATAAAGGAGTGATTTTCACTTTAACATTTCACAAAAGGTCTAAATAAGCTCCTATATTTATCTCTGTCACCACTTTTGCCCTTTGTTTAGGGTTTTAGTAACGTTAAGGTGTGAAGTAATACTAGAGATAATAGTATGGACTTACTTAGACCTTTTATGAAACATTGAGACGTAAATTACGCCTTTGTCTTTTCTTGCATGTTGTTCTATTTACAAATGCCTTTGGAAGAGTATTTAGTAAATAAATTGAGGTGTTAACTACTTTTTCCTTAAACCTTTTGGGAACTTCCTTTTTAACTATCAAACTCCTTAACATTTCTATTATCCTTTTATTTTTCATTTATGCTAAGCTATTTTGTGAAAGTATGTATATCGTTGTCATTTAATCTTTAATCCTTTCTTTAATACATAGTAAATTGATTGTCGAAACCTTCAAAATTAATTCTAATTCACTAAAATCTTGTAGTAATCGTGAAACTAGGCAGAATCCAAGAGAACCAAAAACTAGTTGCTTAATTTTAAAGTATGGTTGGTTCTTTTATAGTGTATAAAGTAAGAATCTACCCTTGCCATTTTTCCTTTGTATCATTCATTTCCTAAAATTTCTTTTTCTTTAATTTTATTTCTTCAAAATTAATTTTTAAGGCGTAAATTGATTTATAGTTTGATGAAAGCTCCAACAACTTGCTCTTCCTATTTAAAACTTCTTTCTTTGTTCTTATGCTTGTAGGGAGTTCACCAACTCTATTAGAGTGAGTTGAATCATATCTCATAATGCTTCAAGAGCAAAAATATTAACTTCAAACTTTCTAGGACACTTACAGTTTCCTTTTTAAAAATTCTTCTAAGTTTAAGGACTTCTTCAAACACTCTAAGTTGGTTTGACCAACTTTATAAGCTTATCGTTTTATTCCTTAATATTTTCAGTTTTACTCATTTCTAACTTCTCATATGCTCTTTAGAGATTGAGAACTTAAAGATGGTTAGTCTTTGATCTTGTCATAAGCTTCTTTACTAGTTTAATATGCCATTATTCTTATCTAGAAGATGGATTTGAAACTAAAGTATGTTTTACAAGGAATAACTTATACCTTTTCTTATTCTCTTTACTGTGATTCTTCTTTTGATTAAAAAATGGGTTACTTGGAAGATGTGGTAAAGAGGTTCATGGTTCCAGTACATCCCAAAGATTAAAAGCTTTGAGGTAGGTGTTAGACTAAGTAAGGTTATAACTAATAATTTTGATGATAACAAAAATGTATTGCTAATAATATTCTTACTTTTGGAGATATCAGTAGCTCAATCATAATTAGAATAACATATGTTAATAGAAGGAAAAAGTAACCAAAAAGCAATTAAATTATTTAAAAAATAAAAATAAGAACAAAATAAGTAAAGTGAAGTATAAATATTATTCAAATGAGTTCTAAGAAAATGCAAGTGAAGAATAAAAAACAATGAGGAATCAATCACGTCGAGATGTAACAAATCATTATAATCTTTCTTGTAATCTTATGTTGGTCATTTCAATGGTCTAGGGGCCAAACATTGCATGATCATTTGCATATAGATTATAATGTACAATAACCAAGAGAAATTTTATTTTGAACTTCAAAAAAAGTCTTTCGATTTTCAATAAACTTTTAAAATAATTTTGAATCAAAATTTCATCAAAGAGTATATTTTAATACTTTTAAAAAACTCGAATTATTAAAAATTGATGATTTAAAGTACTTTTAAAAGTTGGTTTGTGTAAGGATTTTGCTAGCCGAATTGTTTGATTTGATTAGTCTAATCCAAAAACAAAAATACTACATAAAGCTAGGGCATAGGTTTTGAATATTTTTAATGTTGACAAAAGAGAGAGAGTGATGATGTTGAAAATTAATGTTTATACATTAATTAGACATGAATTAAGGGAAAGAATGCATTATATGTTGCTATGACATATGAAGCCTATTCAGTGTCCTTTATCTTCTCTAATATCACTAAATATTTTTAATTATGAAAAGGGGAAGACTGTTACACCAAGCGAGATTCTAGCAAAATTTTAATGATAATAAAATATATTATTAATAATTTTCTAACTTTTGGTGATATTAACATCTTAGTTATAAAAAAATTCAAGTAATATATGAAAGGTCAATTTTAATGGAAGGAAAATGATTAAAAATAATAAAATCAATTTAAATAATCAAAAGATGAGCAAAATGAGCAAAGTAAAGTAAAACTACAATTAAAATAAGTTTAAAGAAATTAAGTGAAGAATTAAGAACGAAGAATAAAAAACTTCATTATAACAAATTAATGCAATCTTTTCTATAACTTTATCTTAATCATTTCAATGATCTACGGTTTATCGTTACATGATCATTTATATATAGGGAATAATATATATATTCTTTCATAATAAGATGACATTTGTTTTGAACTTTAAAGAAAACCTCTTAATCTCCAAACAAAGTTTTAAAAACTTTTGAAATAATTTTAAATAATTTTTTATCAAATGAAGTGTTTTTTCTACTTTTAAAAAAAATAGAAGTATTGAAACTTAATGACCTAAAGTGTTTTGATAATTTAGTTTTTGTAAGATTTCAACTAGCCTAACTCAATAATAAAAGGTTACATAATGGATAATTTGTTAGGCTAAGGGATCGGTTAGCCAAGTAGATATAGGCCAGTCCAAGATATATGGTAGTATAGCCAAATGTGCCTAGAACTTAGTCATTATTGTTAGCCCTTGAAAATTTTTTCATTTAAGTTAAGCATGATTTGTTAATTTATGAGGTTTTGATGGATTAATTTTAGGAGTTATTTAATTTTGTCAAAGTTAGTGGGATTTATTGCATGGGTTAATGGAATTAAAGTGTTAAGATTATAAGAATGTTCAAGGGTATTTTTGGCAAGACACTTAAGGTTAAAGGAACATAAGCTTATAAGGAAGGGTAAAATGGACTTTTTGGACTTAGCAGTAGAAAGTTATGATCTTTTGAAGGGACTGATTCCATCTTAGACTGAGGTATCATCTGGTGATGACGTATTGTCTGTGATAACGTCTATTGTCTGGTGATGACGTATCGTCTGTGATAACGTGTATCTTCTGTGATGACGTGTATCTTCTGAGTATTGTCCATCTTGCATCTTCTAGTCCAATTTTGACCCTCTAGACAATAGAATCTCTCTTCAAGGTCTTCTTGAAAGTTGTAGATCTCAAAGTATTCTTTGAAATCATCCTAAGAAATCTTAATCTGATATCTCTAGTGAAAGTTATGCCAATTGTCCCAAATCGTCTGGCCCTTCGTCTGGTTTCATCTGACCCTTTCGTCTAACCTATCGTTTGATTCGATTTTGACCCGCTAGATGACAGAATATATCT
This sequence comes from Erythroxylum squamatum, assembly GCA_025629845.1. Lineage (NCBI taxonomy): Eukaryota > Viridiplantae > Streptophyta > Magnoliopsida > Malpighiales > Erythroxylaceae > Erythroxylum > Erythroxylum squamatum. The sequence goes on from JAOTBA010000005.1 coordinate 35,056,530, forward strand.
TCAAGGTCTTCTTGAAAGTTGTAGATATATGAGGCTTCTTTCAAACAGTCTAATAATGACCTTGATCCGACATCTATATAGAAAGTTATACCAATTGTACCAAATCGTTTGGCCCTTCGTCTGGTTTCGTTTGACCTTTCATCTGGCCTATTGTCTGATCCAATTTTGACCCTCAAGATGATAGAATATCTCTTCAAGGTCTTCTTGAAAGTTGTAGATATATGAGTCCTCTTTCAAACCGTCTAAGAAAGACCTTGATTTGACATCTATAGAGAAAGTTATGCCAATTGTCCCAAATCATCTGACCCTTCATCTGGTTTCGTCTAACCTTTCGTCTGGCCTATTGTCTGGTCCAATTTTAGCCATGAAGATGACATAATCTCTCTTTCAGGCCTTCACAAAAGTTTTAGTCTAGAAGTCTTCTTTGAAACCGTCCTAAGATGACCTTAATCTGATATCCATAGTGAAAGATATACTAATCCTCCCAAAATAGGTCCTGTATGATTGAGGACAAAACCTTGTTTGATTCTTTCGGCCATAACTTTGTTATACGACCTCCTAATGAGATGATTATTGTCTATAAATAAACTAGAGACATAGAGATACAAATTATCTGAAGGAATTGAATTGTAAGTCAGTTCCTAAGACTTTCAAATTCTGGATGAAAGTTGGGTATAGTGTACTATTTCAGTCTAATAACAGTCTGAAAAAGTTTGGACCCTAACTTTCAGATTTCTAAACCAAAGTGAATGATTTTAGTATTATTAGAAACTTAAGAAAATGGGGAACAAATGTTCTGAAAAAATCAAATTGTAATTCCAGTTTGAGGTTTCCCAAAATTTGTGATGAAGTGAGAAAATGAGTTTGTTTTTTTATGTTTGACTGGTGTGGGCACGCCACCCTTGTGGGATAATGGCTAATGAGGATTCATGGAAATAACCCTATAGGATAATACGCTCACGTTTTATGACTCCGAATGTTGGGCTCCAAAATCGGGATCCAACATTTATGGTATAGAACAAGAGTCGGGTTCTGAAAACGGGATCCAACATGTCTGTATCAGAGTAAGAGTTGGGTTCCAGAAACGGGATCCAACAATTATAAAGATTATTTTGTGTCTAATGATCATATAAAGTAGTTTTCGGTATAAATAGGCCACGAATAAGTTGTGAGAATAGTCTTTGGCACTAGATAGAGTCTTCGAAAGTGTTGAGAGAGTTTCTTTATATTAGTGTGTGTAAGAGCATAATATGATCCCTCAGTGCATTGCATGTTTGAAAAAAACAAAATTTTGGACTATAGTACTTGAGTGATTAAGATATCACTGAGAGAAGAATTGAATAGAAGGTTCATGTTTACCTATGATAAAGAACCTATGTAAAGGGTATCTTTTCAACTTAGGAAAAACAATGTGTAAGAGTTCCTTTTCATCTATAGAAAGATGCATGTACAAAAGGTTTCTCTTTACTTATTAAAGAAGATAATAGTAAATTCTTAAGTAGAACTTAAGGAATGGATTGAAGTTAAAGATAATTTTGTTAAACCACTATAAATTGATTTATATTTCTTCTCCTTACTCTTCTTTTTATTATTTTTGCATTTATTTTATGATTGTCTTATATGAATTTGTCGTAACCGTAGATAATTCATTCACTATTTTCAAATAAAAATAGTATACACACATAACTAAAATTTCATTTTAATAGTCTAAATATAATAATTCTCTCCTTTAAATATTCGATAATCTTTAAAAAAACAAAAGAGGAAATTTAGATATGTTATTTATTGAAGAATTTTGGGTATTTTTTGTGAAGTGGGGAGAGGGTTCTTCTAATACCATTTTCCTCTTAAATTTATATCAAACACATTCAATACAAGAACAATAGTTGCTGCTAAGTGGTTGAGTTAAAGCATATGTATGAATGTAAAACCATAATAATCTTTCTTTCTTTTTTGTCTATATTACACACACGCACACACACGCACACACATATATATATATAAACACGCACAAATGGTACATCAAATGAACTAAAATCAGCTTAAGAATCTAAGTTTTCTTTGTAGTTTGTAAGTTGCATGCTTTTTAATACAAAATTAATTAATATTAAATTGAGTTGATGAACAAGTAAGTTAGTTACATTTGAATTAGAATACACAAGTACATTAAAATGAGTTAGAGAAACTCCTATATTTACTTGATCACCAACTGATTGGTCTTCTATTTCTAGTTATGCAACTTGTTGAACTTGCAATTATAGAAAACTGGTCTTGAATTCATTAGATCTGGATCAATTGCGCTTGGACACATTTGAATTAACTTTTCTTAGCTTAATTAATCATTAATTATCTTGAATTTGCATTTGAAGGACTAAACTATATATAAATTTGACAGAAGTAGAGCATTGTTTCATTTAGCTGTTGCTATGTTCTTGCTTTGCTTTATTTGATTCTGTTAGAGTTTAGAAGAAAAAGAATTTAGCTTACAGGAGTAGTGAAGTTCTGTATTTTGGAAAAACATTAAAATTCAACACTAAGCAATTAGCAAGGCCAGAGCCTTGGATTCATTTACATAGAAAGAATGGTACATTTGTGCCAAAATCTCTCCAGTTAGGCCTATAAGACCGTTCAAGGGCCCCCTAACACTGGCTCTGCTTTAAGGGAAAATGTTCACAGGTGTGACTGGAGCTCCGGTATTAGGTTAGGTTGCAGCATTTGTTGTAAGGCACATGTACAGACACATTATTCACATATGAGTTTGCGATTCGATCACTTTCAGCTTTCCAAATAACAAAACGGAGGCAACGTTCAGGAAATGGAGATGACCAGCTAAGTGGTAAGACTTCGTCCACATGCCTATCACGAATCCAAGAGTGTCACCTAGTCTTTGAAGAAGTTTGGAGTATCTTTTATGATTTGGTGGTACCCTAATGATGATTTGACTTCTCCCAGAGTAGAGAAAGAACATGTAACCTGTGCCATTGACAGGCGTGAGTAGGAGTGAAGCAAAAACCATGAGCAAGCTGAAGCTCTTCAATTCACGCTTAAAGTTGAACTCATCCATGCCTTTTACTTGCGAAACTACTTTGACATGTACAATGCACACGTTGTACTTCTATACAAGAAGACAAAAGCTGACTTTATGTTTCCGTTTTCAGTTGATTTCATTGTAGCTGACGCTGATTTCTTTATCAGGATTCTCTATGAACTTTTTCTAAGTCTTATGTAGAGGATTGCTTACGAGTTATTGGTTGTATTGCATTAGTTTGACACAAAGTGTAATTTCGTTAAAATCATAGGTCCTTATCTGAGCGTGCAATTGGATGATATAGTGATTCCCGCTCGGTACCACTCTAGCTTGGCTTTTAACGGATTGCTTGGCCTCTCCCTTTTGGAAAGGAATCGAAATCGCTTTCCCTTCACATGAAATTCAATTGTGTTCCTCAAATGGGTCTATTTAGTATCCAGTTGACTAGCAGTAGCACCCTTGGATCGTATAAGATTGGATGGATTTAGTATATTTAAAATTAGAATTCTGAATTAATATTAAATTAATAATTCTAATTATGGTGCTGAAACGTGCAAAATTAAAAATATGATTTTTATTGAAATTCCAAAAACTAAGATATAATTATTTGTAACAGAATTTCAAATTTTAAAATATACGTAAAAAGTTTAACTTTTAATAATTTAATAATAATTACGTTATATAATAAAGTTATTAAAACTTAATTTGCAAAGAGGAATTAAAACTGTAGAATGACTAAAAGCTTATCATAATTAATTAAAGAAAATTTTAGTTGGTCGAAGTTATTGGGAAACTGGGTTGAGATCCGATCCTGACCACAACGGAATAATCACGAAATTTTTTCGTGACTTTTGATTTCTCAAAAATCAAGATTTATTTAATTCTATAAAATAATCAACACAAATTATAATAAAGTGAAAATTTAATTCGTACCTTATTTCGAAGCTTAATCTTTGCCTTGTCATATCCCTCGAACTGTTCCCGAAACTAATCCGTCTCAACCACCATAGCCGCACAAGTGTCTAGCTTCTAACGGTATTCATAGAACAGGTTGAGAGAACTCTGTAACTCTTACAGAAGGAGTTAAGCCAGAAGTGCTAGCTCCATAGAGCTTAAGCTTATTTATAATAAGCTTTGGACGTTTTAGTAATTTGACTGAAATTAAATTCTAATTTCAATTAAAATTTAATTAGAATTACAAATAATTCTAATTAAATACCAATTATGCCCATATAAGATTTAATATCTCATATTGATCCTTATTTATTAAATATCTCATATTTAAT
>JAOTBA010000005.1:35067852-35087416 GCA_025629845.1 Erythroxylum squamatum
AATACGCACTCTCAACCGCACAAAACCAGAAAATAAAACGCCGACGTTTGGTAACGCAGTTCGGCCAACTTGCCTACGTCTGCGGGGCCCTTACCCAGATTAATATCTTTCACTGTAGTTCACAAAAAAATTACAAAGATTGACCAACCCTCAATCTATGTAGCTAGCCCACAACTTAACTACCCGTGAAAGATTTTCACGCCCAATAACACTACCGGCTCGTGTTAACCTCGTCAGAGGATTTGACAAATTACTTCTGCTTAAATGAAGTGACAATTAAAATAAAATTGCAATAATTTAAAGTCTAAAATTATCTATCCAAACAATCAAATAGCAGCATAGATTCAATGTATAATCATCAGAGACGGTAGCTTTAAAGCACTGCAAACCTCAACTTAGAACTTAGTAAACACAGAATCTGCAACTTGTTCTTGAACTGCTTATTGGAGTCTATCACCGAGTGATACTGCTGCAGCCAAAGAAATCTCACACTCACAACCTAGTCAAGAGAAGTAGACACACCAACACAGCAGGAAGAAACATCAAAGTCGTAGCCAAGGAGAATCAACGCTGCAGAGGATAATCAACACAGCCAAGAAGAAATTAACGCATCCAAGGAAATTAACTCAGCATGGAAATTAACGCAACAATGGAAATTAACATAGCATGGAAATTAACGCAACAATGGAAATTAACATAGCATGGAAATTAACGCAACAGAGAAAATTCACACAGCAGTTGGTAGCAAACGAAAATAACGCATGTAGAGAAATAACACAGCAGTTGGAAGCAAACGAAAATAACGCATGCAGAGAAATAACACAGCAGTTGGACAGCAGTGGAAAATAACACATCAAAGATAAATCAACATAGCAGAGGAGAATCAACGCATCCAAGGTAATTCACGCAGCATAGGAAATTAACAAGGCATAGGAAAATTAACGCAGCCACACATGCACACAAAAACTCTTGCCCAGTTTATATATATTTCTTGCACTCAAAACCTAGCTAAAATCCTACGCAGTCCAAGCCAAGATAATGAAGCCCAATAGTCCACTTTCCAATTTCGACGAATGTGATTAAAAAGTTTCCAAAACAAAAAAAATGCCAAAACTTAAAATAAGTAGGATATATTAAAAAAATAAATCCTAACATAGTTGATAATAATTTTGGTAAAATAAATTTCTTGGACATAAGGTAGTTGAGAATAGATAAGAAAGAAAAACTTGTTTCTCCATTATGCGATCTTGTTATTAATCTTTATTAAAGATTTTGATAACAAAATTTGAGACATATCAATGTCATATTGAGTGAAAAATGTTGTGCCATTTTAAAAATTACTAATATCCCATAAAATTTAAAAGTAATATGCAAATTGAACATTAATATTATGATAAGTTAATAACACAATGTAAATAATTATACAAAGTAGAGTTGAAAGGTATAATATCTCGAAAGAATTGTTCTATTCAATTTAACCTTCTAAAAATATAAATAAAGACTAAATTTAAATATATGTTTTAAAATATAATAATTGTTGTCTTCAGAAGAAAATATTTGCATAAATTTTTTTGCCAATATACTAAATATTTGATTTTTAATTCATACTTTTGAATATTTGATACTAAATTTAAATTTAATATCATTACAATGTGCCATGTATAATAAGAAAAAAAATTATTTCGTATAAGTAATTAAATCAAATTTGAAATTTATATAAATAATTAAATCAAAAGAAGCTTATGGTTAACAGAAATATAAAGTTAAATAGCCATAGCTATCTAATTTATGTCACGATAGTTAAGTCAACATAACAATTTTTTCCCGTGTCTCTAAAATTTGATGTCGGCAAGGTTAATTTCTCTGCCCGTTGATTGACCATTTCTCAGTCTTGGTCAATAAACTTCAACCATTTGGATTCAGGTTCACAAGAAAAGTGATTGGGGTCGAGGGTCCGGTCTTAAGTGAGTCGTGCCAGTCTTGATCAATCCTACAAATTCAATTTCATGGTTTTTAACCATTGCCTCTTGTGTTAAATTAAAACTTCTAGGTTCTAACCAAAAAAGCAAAGTTATATGTTAGAATTTCGGTAGACGTAATATACTCATCAAAGCATTTGTTGCTAGCTCAAGGATGTGTAAACCATTCTTAATCCGCCGCAGACCGGTATTTTTTATCGGAACAAAAGATTGGTGTCTAATAGTGTCGGGCTATTCAATTCAATCGGGATCCGATCCGAGTTTAAAAAAAGAGGATAGTATACAAAAACAGGTGAAATTAGAGATTGGTAGTTCAAGTCCTTCACAGATGTTTTCTACACAACAGATAGCATTACGCTCTGGCTAGACAAAGTGTAAACGAAAAAGGAACTATATAGCATTACTCTCTAGAGAAAGTGTAAACGAAAAAGGAACCAACTCATTGCCTACGGAAGCTCCTGCTGAAATGACTGACATTATGAAGACAAATTAGCAGGCTTTTGCTGATGTTTTGTTCCTTTACTTGATTGAATTGTGGTTTGGTTCGCGTATGTCTAGGCAAATGCTGACATGTTGCGGCTGCTTGTGCACATATTCTGGAAAGCTACCAGTTACTAGTGTCATGCAGGACTTAGGAGGGGAGATAGGATAGTAGGGAAATAGGTTTTACGCCATTATGTATTTTGAGTGTTCAAAGATTCCCAAAGATTCTCTTGTTCGTACATAACTCCTATTCTTTATAAAGTTACTGAACTACAAAAAAAAAAATGGAACCATCTGCTTTTCTTTGATCATAATAATTGACTAATCTAATTTTGCACGATAATAATAATAATAATAATACGTAGAATTATTCTTAATTAATAGACTAATCTAATCCAGTGCTCAGAAAATATTGTCAGACATCTGAATTGAGGACAAAGTATATTACTAACGGTAGCGCCCGATGGATCCTCCTCCGTACTTGGTTGTCCGTTGGTCTAATGGTTGAAACCATTCTAAGTAAGATCCATATAGAATTAGAGATGTTGATACAGTTGCAATGGAGAGACCGAGAAAGCACAAACAAAGAGGGTAAAGAATGCCCAAAAATACCATAATGTGTTTTCAGAAACTGGATCATGAAAAAGAGTCACATTAAAATAAGGTGCTTTGATGCTGAACGGATGAAGATTTATTGCACCGATCTACGGAACCTTTCTTTCTTATATAGTTTGGTTGATGTTTACTGCTGACTTTACTTTCCATACGAATATAGTTTGGAAATTCTGCCCTTCTTGTCGTAAATCTAGCGTCTGATGTTTGGATCTTTTTATTTCCCCGTGAAGAATAGGACCTCTAGAATATAATGCCTCGATACTGAAACCAATGATGAATTGAAAAAAACCCTTTTCTCCGATTGACCCGACAATGACCACAAATATCTTATACCTGGCACTGAAAATGACCAGTTGCGTATGGTCGGGCATTTATCATACCAAGACTTTTAGCGCTTAGATATTTTAAGAATGAATGCTCTGATGTGACCATGACATTCCATGAAAAAGAAGTCCTTGGACAACTTGTTCTTGTCCCACAAAAGTAGGCAATATGTTTTAACGTGAGTAATGCTTGTGACCGTGTTTTAGCGGTTAATTGTCTTCTTCAATTAGTCTTCCAACTCTAACATGGATCGTTCTTGGAAGAGGTTAATATTTTACCAACTAGTGACTGTCCAAGAGATTAGTTTGAAGCTAATTGTTATTGCTTAGTGATGGATATCCTGTGTGGCTCCCCACATTCCCACAAATGACGATTATGAAGTACAAAGACCTCTCTATATACTTTGCATTTACAGGGAATAAGATTCAGCACGGGTATTTCTCGCCTAGAGGATATTGGTATTGACTATCGACATCACCAGTGGATATTACAACATGATAATTGCTACAGTATTCTATCTTTGTCCCATCAGCTTCTCCTTTTAACGAAATCAGTTAGCCTCACAGGAGCTGTACATCTATATGTTGAACAGATGATAAACTATGACTTGATTTACATATCATATGGTAGGAAGACATGAGACTCTGGCCATCTACAAGGAAGAAGGATACATTCAAACGTACATCACTCCCAACCCATTAACATCTTCCAAACGCCTTCCTCTATTCTGCTCTTTGGAATAGACAAACCTTCCCCTTCGTTTAGCAAGACTCTGTACACCTCAAATTCACGATCTCCAATTATGCGCCTCCTAATTTCAGCCTGAAAATAAGATCACCTTAAATCACGTACACCATTGGAAGTAAGGAAAGGTAACTATGCTAAGAATTGTCAACCTTACGACAGCAACAAACTACAACCTTTGGAAAAATAAACTAAGATACCAGAGGCTCCAATAAGAAAGCTGTGAAACATAGCAAGCTAGCAATAGACTCTTAACAATTCAGTAAGGAGATAGGGAAGTACCGAAAAAATGCATGTCTTAAGTTGTTTGAGAGCAAGGGTGATGTCATAGAACACAAGAGGCCGACCCTTGCCAGATAACTCAACAGGATTTGCAACTAGTAACTCTGTATCAGGACCACGACTGACAACAGCTACCCTTAGAGGACGCAACAGCTCCATCTCCAAACGAGAGGATAGTGCTCTCTGCTTGCAAGGGTCAACAATCTTCTTCCCATCAGATTGCACAATAAACAAGTCAATCTCACAGTTCCTTCTTTGTTTTATAAAGAACCGTCCATAAGATATCTGTTTAGACAAGTCGAAAGATAGGAAATAAGGCATCTATTAGCTCCATATCTGTTTAGACAAGTTCAAAGATAGGAAATAATGCATCTATTAGTTCCATCTATAAAAGGTTGAGTAAACAAATACACTGGAATAATTATGCGGAAACTGCAGTCAACAGCAAAATGAGACACCTGCTTATGCAACGTTACCTGTATATTATAATCTTTGAAAGTTCTCATTATGTCATATAGAAGACCTTTATGATCTTGGCAGACAATTTGAACAAGTGTATGAGCAGGACTCAACGAGTTGTCCATTATGACAGAAACACTTGTAGAAGTTAATGAACTTGGCAGTTCATCAGGCATTTCCAAACGAAGCATGTCTTCTCTAATTGTTGTTGGAAGAAATGATGATTCCTGTGAACATGCAGTAATTTCAGGACCAACCAATTCTATGTCACAGCTTATCATGGCATCTCCCATTACAATTTTCAACTGGTCATATGTATCTTCCTGTCTCTTATGGGTATGCAGCAACTCCCTGATCAAGACAGAGAAACAAGAAACATTACTCGTGAAAATCACGAGTTCATATTATAGGACCTGTTTATGGACTAGGATAGGACATAAGCCAAAATAAAAACAGAAACAACAAAAGACTATAAGAGAATATGAACATGAACAGATAATATCAATTCAAATATCCCTGCATTTCATCCTACAAGAAAGGCAATAAATAAAAGTCAAAGAAAAGGGGCCACTATCGGCATTATAGTTCATGTATTTATTTTCATTTACTCATCCTTCACATATAAAAGCAGATTTTCAAACCCCCCATTAGCATATTTCTTGAACATGAAAGCAACTTATCTTGTAGGAATCAAATTAACTAATGGAGAGACGAGGACCCTTCAAATACAGTGAGGTACCAGCCCACTATCAAGATTCAAAGGATAATGTGAATATTTATGAGATGCCATCTTATATGTCAGTGATATTCACAAATGTACATAGACAAGCAGAGGTTAAAAGCCAAGTCTTTTGACACCAGAAGAATTTGTACTTATCAATGGTTTTTGTCATAACATTATGTTAATTCACATGTTACATTACACAACAGCTTCAACAGAAGGGAAAGTAGCATAAAGTATACAAAAATCAACATTTAAGTTTTAGAGGGAAGAAATGAAAACCTGGTATCTGTAACAAAGAATAGGTCCACCACTCTCCCATCAGGTGTTGTCGATACTTTAACCTTTTTGATATTGAGTTCCAGCTCACAAAGCACTCCTGTAACATCTGAACAAAAAAATTCAACCAAGGTCAGTGGTAATGAAGTTATATTAATTCAGAATATCTAAATCTCGCAATGAAACATTCCCATGGGAAAGCTAAGATGACATATTACCCAGTTTAAGCAATGACTGCATATTGGATGCTATCCCACATGATTCCACAAACTCAAAAATAGACAATTGAAATTTTGTAATCTCACACAAAAACTTTCAGATAGAGTGGCTAGGGTGAGGGTTTGATTTCCCAAGTTTCTATTTTGTTTATAGATCATTAATCAAATAAAAACGGGCACACAGTTAGAGATTCCAGAAGAATTACCATGTAAAAGGCCTCTTCTATCATGACAACACAACTTCAAGAGGAATACATCGGGAGGTCCTGGTGGCTCCAATTCTGACCGGTAGTAAGAAATTCCACAAGCTGAAGAGCAAGAAGGGCAAGCCCCTACTAGTCTCCTCTTTAGTAAACCCCAACGAGTTTTTGAGTTGCCAACCACCCAAAACACTATGTAGCACCATTTCCCATCCGTAGAGACATCTACACCAAATCAGAAATCGCCAATACTGACAATCAGAAACCTATTCCCCAGCTGCTTTTGACAAAATTATAGAGGTGATTTATTATCCAATTAGTTTTAAGAGCTAAAGATTGAAAGACCAAAAAAAGAACTTTTTTTTCATTGCATATGATAAATCTGTGACCCATCTTAGTCTTTTAAAGAGAATTTTCTTTTAAGGCGTGAAATATAACAGAAAGCTTAACTACCATTTTCATAGTGAGGAAATAGACGAAAGTACACGGTAAGGAAAAGGCTGTAAGAGAATTCCTGGGCTGAGTCGTAGAAAGGGTTATGGAAGAAGGATAATAGTCGACAAAGTCGAAGCAGCTAAACTGAGAAGTTAAATACTATCAAAATCTGGCGTCAAACTATATCACTTGCTTACCTCCTCTAACGATGCCGAGACCAAAGAAGAGTATAATACGACACAAATCACAACCAAGTCCAGTCTTATCAGGGCAATTAACAGTGATCACGCTCGGTTCTCCTTCATTCTCTGATTGACTGATGATTACCACGTCGTCGTACGGAATACCCATATCCACTTTCTTCTTGTCAAAAGGTTGTCTCTCAATCTTTGCTCTCAAAGATTGAAAATTTCCTCCTATATAAGCAAAGCTATTCACGTGCAACTATTTTTAGCTTCCTGGGTTTTTCCAGTTGGCTCTGTTTGAATTGTTGGCGTTTATAGAAGAAAGCACAGCAGAGGCAGTAAAAAAACAAGAGGCAGACGGAGAAGAGACTTTCCTGTTTCTTTACTTCTGCTTCACTCGTTTTTGTTGTTGTTTCGTTGTCAGATTTTGATCTTCCCCTTACAGTTGTCCGTTCTAACTGTTTGGCTAGGTAAATAGTTGACAGAGGTTGAGGGTCGATTGAAAATCTCGAGCACGATATGATCTGACTCTGATATTGGAGACTACGTATGATTGCCAATTTTGTGTTCTTTATTTGATCATCAAACCAAAGTTTGTCCTTGTTTAGTGATCGTGATAGAGACTTCAAAGTAAAGCACAACACATCACATTTACATTTCACACATTGAAACTCTTCGTAGCCTAAGAATGAAGCCATCAAAATTGAATTTTGTTAAAAGTAGAACTGCACATGTTCCTGAGAAGACTATTTCTCTTGGCTCGTAGTTTAATTAGAAAATGGATCTTAGACTATTTTTCTGCACATGTTCCTGTGATGACGTGGCAGATTACTTTATTGGAAATTATAGGAGTATGCCCGATGTTTGAACTCATTTACGGAGAAGTTGGAACGTCAAATTATCGTATATATCGGGATAAGTGAAAAGAGGGAGTCTTATGATATATTTCTATTTAGTTGAAACATCACATCAAATCTTTACATTTAAATAAAATTTAATAGAATATAATATCTATAACCTAGGTAACAAAGTTGTAATCCCTCTCCTCTAAATTTTCAATATCAGAAGCCGTCAGCTCTTGTCAGCCACCATAAACGTGTCCCTACTATGTGGTCTGCTCACTCTCTCACGTGTTTTTGCCATGACGGAGATTTCAAGAAAAATAAGAAGACTCACGCTTTGTCACTCTCTTCTGCCATTCTCTCCCCCCCCAAGCTTGTCCACCTGACCTAACGCCATCACTCTCCTTTTTCCTTTTTTCTTATTTGGTGACTTGTTTATCCAAAATTAGGATTTGGGTGTTACTTATGATGTGAATTTTAAGATCAAGCACAGTTGTTCATGGAGATGATGTTACGCTAGAGTAAGTCAAGATCCGAGTTTTCTTGGCCGTATAGTTATTCACACGACCAGGCCCCTTGTCTCAAGCAACCACAACAAAGATAATGGCTTAAATAAACCCACGTAACTTGACAACCAAAACATGATGTGATTAGAGTTTCTCTGAGAGTGAGTGGGAGTGGCAGATAGAGACTAGGCAACAAGTGGATATCTTGAAATTAAGCTTTCGTTTTGTTTAGGAACATGTTGCTTTCTTCCTCTAGTCAATAGTCATCACCACTTTAAACAATGTCACTTCGTTAAATGAAGGCTGTGCTCACAGGTTACGACATGTCGTGACGCCACGGCTTTCCGTAATTGACCAAGCGGTTTATCCCATCTATTATGTGATTTGATAGGATAACATTGTTATAAAGGAGCAAGACTGCAGTAAAATTTAGAACAAGCGACGTTAAAAACCTGTGGTTGTAATGTAAAGAGATTACAGTAATTAATATTTTCTGTAATTTCTTATCCAACAAGTAGGATTGGTTTTGCTAATTAACTTATTTTTATATTTCTAGCTTATTAGAAATAAGTTCCGCGAGGTTTTTAGTTGGTCTGGTCTATCATTGGTTTATTAAGAGGCAAGGTGATCGAGGTGACACATGATGACCAGGCTTAAATCTACAAGCCTTGTGTTTGTTGTGGTCTAATCATCGCCATCCATATGCTATAAACTATTGTATTATTTTAATACATGATTTGCAGAGAAGGTCGGCCGATGGAATATGAAAGTGCCAAATAATGCTTGGTTTATCGCCCATTCCAACAGCTTTAAATATTTATGTTGACTTTGTAGAGAAGGACCAAATTGAGCTGTGGTGGTGTGCGATCTGAAATTGCAGATGGTGGGAACTATGATGCGCTCCAAAGGCAGTCGGTGGGCAAAGATTGCATTGAGATATGCATTTAGGTACTTCGACTTTTCTTTGTTCACTTTTCCCAAACCCTTTTCACATTTATGAATCTGTATAGTGTATACTATAAAACCAGACTGTTAGGTGAGCCTAAAAGATATTGGAATGTTAAAATAATTTTCCAATATCTTTTAATTTAATAATTTTCGTGTTTTAACTTTAAGAATATGTCGAAGTATAATTAATAAATTCAAAGTTTATTTGATAAAACTAAAGTGATAAGTATAATTTTAAAAAGAATTGGAAGACTAATTATTTTTAACCATATGGAGAGAGTCTTACTAAACTATATATGTCAATAGCAGATAAAACTAATCCTCTTTCAACACGTTCAAACCTTTTACACTTTCCTTTTTATTCTGCTTTTTGTCGTGAATTTTATTCTTTTTTTTTTATCATAGAGGAAAGATTACAAAACATTCTAACGCATATGACGGGGGTACATAACCCCTTGCGTGTCTTGATGAAGAAGCTCCTAGACAACCACCGAAGGCTCCTGGAGAATGTGCAGACCCAGATTTAAGAAAATTGCACAAGCTGCTATCCTGTCAGCACATTGGTTCCCCTCTCGCAAGACATGTTGAAGATGAACTTCCCAGTCCCGGTGTAAAAGCCCACGGATACCTGCAACCAACGAAGAATCCTCAGTTAGTACGCTCTGGGATGAAGAGAGAATGTTAATGACCTCTAAAGAGTCGACTTCAATAACTAGGCGACGATATCCTAGTTCCCAAGCCAACGTGAGACCTGAGCGGATCCCCTGGAGTTCTGCAGGTAAGGGTGTACTCCGCCCAAGATGTTGTTGGAATCCTCCGCACCATTGACTATGATGATCTTTAATTAAGCCACCGGTCGAAGCCTGAGTGAACCTTGGCTTGACTACGCCATCCGAGTTCAATTTCATCCAATCCTCCAGAGGTTTAGTCCAGGCCACGAGACTCCCTGCAGGCCGAGAAAGGTTCAGGAAGGCACTGAAAAGCAAATACATTAGACACTATGCTCAAGTCATTTTCCTGGCAAACTGAACTTAGCCATATAGGCAATTCATATTCTCTCACGGATTCCACCTCAAATTCAGCCCCCCAGTTCTTGTCGAGGCCATTACTTGCTGAAACTCTAGTTGCGTATGTGAATCCATCACCTATCCCCGCAAAGTCTTGTTATATAATAGTGTCACTCACTCACCTAGTACTTGGTTTACTAGGTTGTTCTTATCATGTCAACACACGCAATGTTTAAGTTAGCTTTCATTGTCGGAACAGCATTCCAAGCAAGTTATTCTAAATCTAAAAAAGTTGAAGATAAGTTAGCTTTCATTGTCAGAACAGCATTCCAAGCAAGTTAGTCTAAAGCTTGAAAAGTTTTTTAAGTCCAGAGTTACGGGAGGGAGCGTGTTTTGAGGAACTAGTGTGGCTGGAATGGACTGGTACTGCCCAAGAGACCTAACTGCGTGCACTCAAATTATAGTAATATTGGAAAACAATTGCAAGCATCAGTAGTGTGTTAGGTTTACTACCATTAGCTAGTGAATGCCTTCACATATCTACCTGTTCTTCTTCAAGACGCACCTTTCATGCATTCTTGATTCCCAACCAAAAGCAAGTGAATTAAAAAGTTGCTATTCTTGATGCAATTATTGGCATCGTTGCATCAGCACTTCCCTTTTCACTTTTTCAGGAGAAAGTTTCATTGTTAGTATCATGCTTGAATTTTGATTTTATTTATTGTGTTTGGACTTTTTAAAAAGGGTGTTTAAAATACTAATTAATCTATATAACCTATACAGAATTTATATGTTTTTTTAAAATTAGGAAGGATATAAAAAATTTAATTTCTGGTCACTTGAAAATTTCTATGAAGTACAACCCTAGTCCTCATCTAGCACTAATCTCTAGAAGGACCACTCAAAACTTGCTCAAGTTCAAGCTATCAACGAATGGTCCTAATTTCTGAGCTGTCTTTCAGTTGTCGTTTGCGATAGTGAATGAAAAAGAGGGCCAATGTCTAAATAAAAATACTGCAAGTGCATAGATAAATACATGGTTCTTGTAAGGGATTCCCCAACTTTCATAAATTATACCTCGACTTACACGAGGACAACCGGATAAAGCACATGGTCAGTTCCAGTAGTCCAGTATCAGCAGCTATGATTAAAGTCAATTTCCTTCCTCGCCCGGGAAACTGACGTCTCATCTGCCAAATAAGATTATTTTCTCTGGTTTGCATGGCATATTCTGATAGAATAGGATTACTTGTGGATCTTTCTTGGTTGAACAAAAATGGCTAGTTTTAACTTAATTTCGAAATAAGTGCATGTGATCCTATTGCTTTAAAGACAACTAATGATATGCATGCATGCGCTTTTAAATTCAATGAAACTGCTCAGAACGCCTGCATCATTCTTACACAGATTTAATGTTCATTCAGCATTCAAATGATTACTCCCATCATCAGAGAAGTCCCCCCTTAATCTCCTTGGCAGTAGAACTCCCCTGAAATAATTATAATCATTTGATGAACAGGAATGGAATCTATTTCTCTCTGTGGAATTTCAAGCTTCAGATCATACAGATATGACTTTTATATTCTACTCACACTCTCTCAAATTACAAAACCTTTGAATATGAGGCTGAGAGTTTGATTTTTAATAGTTGGCATTCATTGTTAGGAAGTACTCTACTTTAGTCCTGCTTAGAATCTCCAGTTGCTACAGATTTTGATACAGGAACCTGTTCACTGGTAACACTTTTTTCATCCACCTGCTAAAAGTATAAACTTGCACTTGAAATCCGCAGTAATATAGCAGAGAATTGAGAAAATATGGGAAAGAAAATGAACAGAAGAAAGAAACAAACTCTGAGTATTTTGACAGTACAATAAAACTCTAAAGAAAAGGACAGAAAAGGAACCAGAAAACAAAAAAGGAAACAACAAACTAGTGACCGGGCGAACTATCTATACACCCTTAGAAAATGAATATACACGTTGATATGGGACCAACCATGACAATTCTATTGAGTGTTACATTAGTAGTTTATTTCAATTTCCATTGATTTATTTTAAGTTAAATTCTTGTTAATGTAATATTCCTCGTTCTAATAAGATTTCTACTTGAACAAGAAACAATTTTCCCATTTAGCTTAAATACTTTTGTTTTCAATTCCATTTCATAGTTGCATTCCGTAAGTAGCCTAGTCTGTTATAAAGGTGAGAAGTTAGCTCCAATGTCAACCAGCTATCGCCTGCAGATTAGTTGATGTTGAATTCATTCCTCCCTAGTTCTTATTGATATTGCAAGTTGACATCAATTCTTTTCTTCCTGTTCTCTCTACTCTAGAATTCCATCTTTTCATACTTATTTCTCACTTACTAAATACTAGACTTGTCTTACACTACACATATACGTAACTGCTCAAAGGTAAACTAATCACCTAGGTCATGATATAAAAACGCAATAAACAAAAGATATGCAAGAAAATTTGGCAAAGCATAATGATAGCCAACAATTGTATATCTATTTATGCTCCAAAGGCCTTGCAAACAGATCAACAAAATATAAATAGTATTTTAAAAATTACCTGCAATTTGCTAACTATGATTTAATGCTAGTGTTGAAGGAATTCAAACATTCATAAAATTAATATAAGGCACAGAGCTCCATTGTAGGGTACTCAGAATTGAAACTTTTACATCACTCATTTGGTCGTTTTTCTATCTTCTGAATCATTAGTTATAAATTAAAATTTTCTATCTGAACACCCTTTGAGTTTCAATATGTCACTCTCCATTTTCTTCTGCCCCTCAATTGTCCTTCGTAAACTGATATTGTCATGTAAACTAGGAATGCACTATATTTCTCTTGCTTCCTTTCCATGAAATATCCCCCTCTTTGGCTTGTTTTGAATTTATTTTGTTGGTCTCAAGTCACGGTAGGACAGCACTGTATTGTATTTTTGTTTGTAATATTGGAAACCAATTTGGGTAACCTTTGACTTTCCTCAACCCTTCACCACCCATGTGTGATTTGTACTCATGATCTCTCTGTCATAAACATGCAACAATGAGGGTATCCATCATCCACAAATTTGGGTCATTTACTTCCTTTCTGGTGTCTTTATTCTAAAATTAAGCACTCATGGTAAGTATGAGGATGAGGATATAACGTGAAAATGAGAAAAATGCCAAACCAGTCCTTGTGCACCCTAAGAACACAAAGACATATGCTAATTCCCCTTAGAACTCAAAGCCACCCTGTTGCACGTCTGGCCATGTCATTGTTGTGTTTCTGTTACATTAGTAGTACACTTCATGTACAATAGTATGCTTATTTTCTATTAAGATTTCTATTTAAACAAAAAACAGTTTTCCTATTTAGCTTAATTCTTTTCCTAGTTTTTTGGAATACTTTTGCAACAGAAATTCTTCTAGCCTATAATAGATAGAGGAGCTTGAATTCAATTTAAAGTTTTTGCTCATTGACTAATTGATCTTCCCCTTCCTCTCACTTCTTCTCTCTTATTCTTTTCTACTCTTCGTCTTTTCTCCACTCAGATTCCATCTTTTCTTCTCTATTTCATCTATTGATTTTTATGTTTATAGGATATGTACTACATCATACACATAAAAAATTGTTGAGCTGCAAGCTGATTACAGAGGTCATGTAATTTAAATACATTGGCAAAGCAAATGATACCTAACATCATATATCTTAGAATGATTCAGCCTGACACACAATTGAACAAAACATTATGAAAAGTATTCTAAAATTTACTTCTTTTTGGAAGTTATTCTAAATTTTACTTGCAATTCACCAATTATGATTTCATACTTGTGTTTCATGGATAGAGCTCCATTGTAAAGTGAATGACAAAGATGAAATTATCAAGAACTTTTATAAATTGCTTCTTGCCAACTCAGACATGGAGTAAGATTAAGTATGACGGAATTTTGAGGGCAATCATGGTGAAGCAGCATGAAGAAGTTAACAGCTTCATCAGTCTTCAAGCTGCCCCACCTCATCATAGTCCTTTGTGAAGTAGCAAGGCATATAACTGGGTAAGTGGCAAAAGTATCCAAGTTTTGATAGAGTTGGGTCACTAGCAGGAACTACTAGAGTTATGAATGATATACTAATATTAATGCACCTGTAAACATACATAGAAAAATGACTCAAAATATATTACCTTACACATGGAATGAGAAAAAAATCCATTGGTTCCAAAGATTAGAAAGCATTTCTCTTATTTGACCAGTTTCCACAATTAGGTATCTTATCATATTTTCATGCTTCCGAAACATAATTTCCCCAACTAAACAAAAATTTAGTAGGCATATGGAGAAAAACAAGATTGACCTCTTTTCAAATTTCAAAAGATAGAAGTTCCACCTAGTGGGTGGTCGAATTGGTGGAGTGGGAGGTATAGAGCCAAAAGGTCCTGTGTTCGAATCCCCCTACCTACGCTCTCTCAGTCGAGCCTATTATATAGGACTTGCCTATTGTGAAGTACCTAGTTGGCCTGATTTGCAGGCTATTGTGTCAATCCAGAGGTTTACCCAATGCATCCAAAGGATAGCGACTACAGGTTCCTCCGTTTTTTTTAATAAAAAAAGTTCCACCTAACAAGTTCTTTACCATAATGAGAATTATTCAACAAGAAAACACCAAAGATGTGCATTCACCTCAGTCAAACCTCAATCTTTTCAAGAAGATATATTCAACTTAGACACCAATTGGAGAATTTTACTCACTAAAAACAAAAAATGATTCCCACTCCAACTACCACATGGATAAGTTAGTCTTACACTACAGAGATTCAGTTTTTATAAATTCAAAGATCATAAAATATAAGAAATAACTCGCAATTAAACTAACATCGAATTGAAAGCCAATTACTCACTTTGTTAGCGCTCTCTGGTTTAGCTGCAGGCTTATAGGGGCAGGCAGCTGCAGCTCTCTCTGGTTTCCTGTACTCCCATCCAAATAGCGCATAAACTTTCCCCTAACAGAAGATTCATCATACAATTTATACACCGAAAAACGTTAAAGCTGGTAACTTTCACATTGAATTCAAACATTAACAAGTGGGTGTCCAGACAAAACCCTCTAACCATGATATAATCGAAAAGAAGGGGCAATAGGTTGACGATTGGGACCAGGAACAGAGGCAATAAACAGGCTATGCAAACCTAACACAATAAAATTTCAGGTCAATAACTATTTCCAATCTGGAACGAACTGAAAACGGAAAAAGAAAGGAAAAGAAACACTTTTTACCATCGTCTTCTGGGATTGTTATGTAATTGTATGCTTCTATTCTATTCTATAAGTTGGATTTGATTCTATTTCAGCATTTATAGCAAAGGCAAGCGGAGAAATTCAGGAATTCTGATACATACAACTTCTAAAACTTAATAAAGCCCACTCTAAATCCATCCCGTGATCAGGCCAGTCCTTTTTTCATGAGCCCATCACAGGTTTGAACTAACTCGTGGTTTTTTATGTCAAACACCCATCTATGCAATTGTTGATCAATCAAATTCAGACCACTCTCATCCTGGTCCAACCGCCACGACTCTCACTGCTCCTGGTTCGACGTATTCTCTACTCTGCGATCCCACGGCTCGGTCATCTCCGTAGACCCCATTCCTTATCTCTCCAACCCTTCTTCCTACCATCCTCTGCAACCTTCACTACCTCACCTTCATTTCCTTCTTCGACAACTTCAACGCCTCCACCCTTTCTCTCGCCATCTCCACCTGTCGGGGCCTTCTTTCTTTTTGACACTGATTTAGGGACGAATAATCCCTAAATCCATCAAAAAAATTTATTCCTAATTTGGAGAAGCTGCTTTTCATTGCTTGTTTTGTATTCTTCACACAATGAACCAGTAACAATCTTCCAGGAGCTTTCTCAGCGACCAATCACGGCATGATTTGAATGCAAAGACCGTAGCTTTGTGATGTTTGTTTGCGGTCCAATCAAACAAAAGTTTAAATGAGTTCGACAAAGCACGTGACCCACATTACACGATCGAGAAACCGCATTCAACGCAAAACAAACAGCAAAGTTCGCAGTCCAAACAAATGAATAAGGGAGAGAGGTTTCATGTAGTAACAGTAGTTAGGGAAGAAGAGATGCTATGATCCAAAGACAGACGCTTTAGAGAGAGTGAAAAGTGAAGCTTTAGTCAGCTTGCACCTAAGTTTAGACGACCACCGACAGACAGCATGGAGCTAACGAGACTTCCATGGATTTAGGATAGGAAACGAGGGTTCCGATGGACTCACTTCGGCAACTGCCTGTTCAGTTAGAAATATGAGACTTACCAAAAACATTAAAAGAAATGTTAGAATGTATTTTTCAACAAAATCCAAACAGAAATTTAAGAAAGCGAACGACTTCTACTTTTTACAACATTACGATTGTTTTCTGAATATTACTGAACATTTACTAAAATTTCGTTAAAAATTTTCAATTGAAGAAGTCCCTTTTACTACATTACAACACATTATGAATATCCGAAGATGATCACATGTTTAGGGGTATCCGCGAGTTATTTTGGGGTTGAAAAAAAAAATCCCTTTTACCATGTTACAACACATTATGAATGTCTAGAGATGATCACATGTTTAGTGGGGTATCAACAAGTTTCTATGGATGGCAGTAACAGGATTGTACGCTTTTTTCTCCTCTTCTTATGCAGAGACAAACTAATGAGCGCTGACGCCGTCGCAGGACGTGTTAGTGCAGCTACAAATAGGTTTACCAGTAGCTAGCCAGCCATTGTAGCCATTTTCCAGAACCATAATGTTCCTAATTCCCCCGTCATCATTCACCTCCTCAAGATAATTGGCAAACATTCTAGCACAATTTGGGCCTCGAACCTGCAGAATTTTTTTTATTAGCTCCTGATGCGAGTCAATCAGAATGCCATAATGAAAAGATTTGCACCATTAAGGAGGGAAAAGAACATGATATACTGGTTTACTAAGCCCCACAAATGATATGATAAAGGATGGATCTACAGTGAGCTCGAATGCATTTTGGAATTAGAGAAAAGTGATACTAAATCTAACAAAATGGTCAATTCCTATGAGATGCAGCTAGATTAATGAGCACACAGAATGCAAAGATCAAAGTACAAACGAAACGGTAGACAATAGAATCTGCAATCACGTGAAGCTAAAGCATGTGAAGTCCCATGCATTGAAGTTCAACAAATCTTTACTGACCACATGAAAAACAACGGAGCACACATCATAAAATTCCAGAAAAGCAGGCACATCTAATTACTCAATAAGACCAGTTTCCTAAGGCAGATCAATTGTACAAGTTTTGTACTACATACTTGGTTTTATGAACTGTTTTTCAATTCCAATCAGCTATCTATTGAACCAGCTTAAGGCCAATTCCAGCAACAATCATCTTCTCCCTCCATTCTTTTAATGTTGCAGAAATCAGTAATTAGACAGAACACATTCCAGCATCGGGAAATAATTAGTGCCAAAACTAATGAGCTTCTGAATAATGTTCCTTTAATGAGCTTACTTTGACAGTTACAAAATTAACAATTAATTTCCCTAAACAAGCTCAATCAGGTTGACAGCACTAATACAACGTAGATTTGCCACTTGCGGCTTGTCTAGTTGATTTTCCTCCCCATAATCAGAAACTTTCCATGAACAACTGCTGAATGGATAACACATCCAATCTTGTGACGCAAATATTCACAAAGAGAAACCAAGTTTCTAGGACACACTGACGAAGAAACTTTCCAAGATACAAACATTATGCTTGAAAATGTAATGTGTAGGTACCAGCAGACGGTTATACCAGCAGATGGTTAGATTAAGTTTCTGCCCGGATACATTGAATCTACAGATGCACGTCTATGCCATAAATGACCAAGATAGCTGAAGTATACAACACAGCCCCAAATCACGAAATCAGGTATAGTTATTTGTTTACAGACTGTTGAGCATCACCTAAAACAAATAGGATGGCACTACTAAACTTTTCTAGGTAATAGACCATTTCCTTTCAGTTACATTTTCTAGTCGACCGTAATCAAAGAGGCAAAAATTTTCAAGCCCAGCGATTTGACCTTTTCTCTTCTCCCATGTAAAACATAAATTCACGCATCTCGTTGCAGTTATCGATCAAGAACAGAAACTTAGCACCAAAAGAAAAAGAAAAGGAAAATCACAAACCTGACTTAGAGCGCAATGAAAGACGAGGGTATCTTTCCCTTGAACATCTTGAACAAGATTTGACATCCTATCACCGAAAGTCCTACTAGGGTAGTGCAGCGACCCAGGTATGTGCCCATCATAATGCCTCTCGTGGTCTCTTTAAGAAATTGGGCAGTTAAAGAAATCAACAACCATAGTCAACAAAGAAACTATCTTTGTTCATGTAAAAGAACCAAACCTCTAAATACAAGAGAACCCTGAACTGGATTTCTGTACCTGACATCAATAATGGCGACATTTGGGCGACGCCTCATAGGAAGAAGCCGCGTATCTGTAATGTATGTGACGGTACGAGACATGGGCACGCTTTCTTCAGTCTTTCTTAGTCTGAAGAAATTGAACTTGAAACACATCCTCGGTATTATACCAACTCCAATTGCTTTGTATTATACCAACTCCGATCGTGTGTTGCTGGTTTTATAGGCGAAATATTGATCCCGCCAAATCCAACGGTCAGGATCTCTCAAAAGTCTACAACATTCCATCGTAACTGACTAACTGCTCCGTTAAGATGGAAGGCATTCTAAGGTAGTTGAGAGAGCCGTCCTTTTGCTTTCTTGGTAAGCAAATGATTTTTGTTTTGTTTTTTATATTTAAAGAGTGCTGATTTGTGTCAGGTAAAATCCATTCGCAAAAGAAAGAGGCTGTGTTTCAACTGGAAGCTAGCCTGCTAATAGAGGCAAACTTAGTCAGTATATGTTCTTGTAGTCAATCAATTGATTGCAATTTGGTCTACAATATTATTATTTATTTAATAAAAGGTATTATTTATTCCCCTAAAAAAAAAGAGGTATTATTTATTTTTGTGTATTAAGTAAATTATATTTGATATTTTAATATTAAAAATAAAATATCTAGAATAATTACTGTGTAATTAAAATTGTGATGATATTATACTTGTGATATTTAATTTATATTTACACATTGTTCCTAAATGTTTACAGTTGTAGTTTCATCAAGACGGGTGGTTCAGCCTGATCTTGCTGGGGTTGAACGTCGTTGTTTAGATCCATGATCTGTGCGACTCTGGCTATAGAATACCTGCAAAACAAATAACGGCGGGCCGGGAGTTGATTCCCGGGAGGCCC
>JAOTBA010000005.1:35104891-35119253 GCA_025629845.1 Erythroxylum squamatum
TATATGTTCTATATTTTTTATTAGAGTTATAAACTTAATTTTTGTAGAATTAAATATCTAAAATGTAAATTCTTATAAGAATATTCATTGAAATACTAAAATATATAATAATCATATTCTTATATTTTTTAAAGTCATGTCCTTATAAGTCATTTTACACTTAAACAGCTAATACTAAACAGTTAATTTTACCAAACATTTTTAACAAACAGCTAATGCAATTCGCTGGTCAAATCAGCTGATATAATCAGCTATCAGCTTATTGCCAAACAGGGCCTATGTTTCCTTGCAAAGTCTACTGAAAACTAAGAATCCGTTTATGATATCTTTCGTTTGAGAAAGCTTGTAAGATCTAAGCTTCCTGTGTTCATTAACCTGCAATGGACTTCCTAAGCGTAGTCATTTTTGTTGTATATATATGCATGCGCAATCAAAACCAATGTGTTTCATTCCCATTTTGTCATTATCTACCATGTGTGTCCATTATGAAGTACAAACCAGTCCATGGCTACAATTTGAAGGCGATGTCTGGTGCATTATTCAACTACTTGTCACAAAGACACAAAGTATACTGGTGAATGCCAGTGTTGATACGTTTAATATTCTTACTTGTAGGTTCGGATTTCATTCTCTTGGTGATTACCAACTGGAAGACAAGGCGAAGTCTGGTGCATTATTCAACTACTTATCACAAAGTATATTCGTTAATGCCAGCGTTGATACGTTGATATTCTTACTTGTACATTCGGATTTCATTCTCTTGGCGATTGCCAACTGGAAGACAGGGCCTGAGCGCCCATTGAACTGTATGATGTTGTGTGACCGGGTCCTGTCTATGACGATTATTCCTCGCACATCGACCCAATTTTGTATGCCACAAGAACTTGTTAATTAGCAATTTTAGTTTAGTTCTTTTTACCGTATCTTTCAAGTGTAATACAAAACATTTTTAAAAATCATATATTTTAAATTTCAAATTAAGTGACCCAATTTGATTTTATTGGTATTAACAGACTTACGTGATCGACTCCAAAAATTTTAGAAGAATAAATGAAGTTTAATTTTTGGCCTGTTTGACAATCAGCTGATTGCATTTAGTTGTTAGTTGATAGTGTTAGTGAATATATAAAACTAATTAAGTTGGTCTCATACAACGGCTTAAGCTATTGTGGTGAAACGATCACTTAATATGGTATCAAAGACTTTATGACCAAGTGGTCGTGAGTTCAAATCCTACAACCCACCTATTATTCAGCACAAGATAGAGTGGCCTGTGCAAGTTTCAAGCTCAAAGGGCTTTCACTTAAGGGGGTGTGTTAGTGAATATATAAAACTAGTTAAGTTGGCCTCACATAACAGCTTAAGTTATTGTGGTGAAACGATCACTTAACAGATAGCTGATTCTATCAGGTGATTTGACAAGCGCATTGCATTAGCTGTTTGTTGGAGATGTTTGGTAAAATTAGTTGTTTAGTATTAGGTGTTTATATGTAAAAAGACTTATGAAGACATGACTTAAAAAAAGATATAAATATTATATATTTTAGTACTTCGATGAATATTCTTATAAGAATTTAGATTTTATATATTTAATTCAACAAAAATTAAGTTTACAACTCTAATGGTATGTTTGGTTTTGGTATTCTATTACCCATCTATTCTTAATTATTAGGAATTATGTGAGAAGCTTTCGTATTCTATTACTCTTCTAAACAACCTTTCATTATATTACATTCTATTATATTATAAACTATTCCATTATGTTCGTTCCATTCTATTTCATTTTATTAGTTAACATCCAACTAAGTAGGGCTAACTGTTAAATTGTCACAGTGAAAATTTTGGGTTGGATTGGTTTTCCTGTTAGTTTCTTCTACACGCCAAAATCTTCTCCGACGTCATGCCAGAGCTTCATGAACATGGCTTTCTGTGTATACTTTATTTTGTGTATGAACACAAACAAAAAATAAAATATAGCACGATGTTAGGTTGACTTGAAGTTTTCCATGGATCCAAGGTAGATGTATGAGAAATACCACTAAGGGCAAACCTAGGTTCACTTGGGATGATAGCAATAAATATTATAATGAATATAACGAGAGATTATAGAGTATTGCATACTGTTTATTCAATCATTATATATTACCATCTTTTTTCATTCTTATCAATTATCAAGACTCTTGCCTCAAGAAGAAATATCATTATCTTTAATTTTTTTTTTGTGGTTTTGTGATTTGAACATTTGTTTTCAATTATATCTTTCCAACTTGAAAATGTCAAAAGGAATAGCTTGGCACTGCGCAAATTGTGGTTATGATTTCCACTTCCCTTTTCAGAAAAATATGATCAAACCATATGCGATTTCATCTTATGTAATTCTTTTATTCACAAGTAAAAATAGGTCAATGGAATACCAGAACTGGTTGAGAATGAGAATGAAGGATAAAGTATATGGAGCAGGAGCAGCAGCTGAAAAGGACCGTTTCTTTGTCAAAGTTAAACGCGTAAGTTGCAAGTTGAACCGCTGAATTTTCTTAACATTCTTCATGACTGACTTCCACTTCATTTTCCCTTTTCCTTCCTTCTTCAAAGTTTGGAAATTTCTCCTTCAATTTTGGACGATATCAGGCTTACTCGGCGGCGTTAAAGAAATCCTATTAAGGATTAGACTGAAACACAAACTTTTGAACAAGTACCAATGGCAATGGCCTAAATACAGATTCATAGTTTTCTAACGTATAATAAAATTGGCAAGAAATATAGAACATTTCACAATGTTATAATACTAAAGATGCCATCTTTCTAATGATTGACCTTCGATAAATTGACCGGGAAATAAAGAATGATGCAAAGAGGACAAGAAATCAATAAATTTAATGGGAAAGTCCCATGATATTATTACTCATTTAATGGTTTCCGTTTCCGCAAACTTTGTCTGTGTGTGAAGAGGTCAGGCTCATATCATATGGACAGGTGCAGACGAAAACATACCCACCATTTTATTTAAATATCGTTGGTTAGATAATCCCCCTGTGGCATCTAAAGAACACGTCTTTTCTGCTCTTTATGTGCTTTAATATAGTAATCATCCGAAGAACGAAAGCCTGACAATCCTGGCAAGAAGTTGAAGGAGAAGGAGAAAGGGAATCTAAAGTTTGTTGTTCAAAGTTTTCAACTTTGCCAGTCCATTGTAGTCAGAAAGGTGAATCTTACGACAAATTCCGGGATGGAAGTAGCATAATACCATCAATCTACTCGAGCCCATTTGCTTAGTTTACCTGGAAATCAGTTTACCAATGCCTGTTTCCTTTGTTTACATCGAAAAGATGGTCATTTTTTTTTTAATTCACAAACCCCCTCATTTCTTCAGTTTATGTGTTCAATCTTTACGTGTGAGATTTTCATGTATCAGGGTCGATGGAGATCGATAAAGCAATCAGAGAAAGCGATGATACGAGGCTCAAGACCAAGTACAAGAACGCCATCTATGTTATTCAAAGAGCTCTTGCTCTATATTCGTAAGTTTTTCTTTGCTTTATTGTGGGCATTTGGCAATTCTTGGTGGTGGTTAAAGATGTTTCAATTTTCCTTGTACTTCTGAAACTTAATGCTGAATTACGTATTCAGTTTATTGCATCAGGGGTTGACAGACGAACCCCATTTTCCGTCAAGATGACTTGAAATAGAGAAATGAGCCTAAACCACCTTCACAAATTCTTGAATTTACGAATACTGAGAACTTGTTGAAGTTGAGGGGAGTAAACGCAGTAGGATAGAATGAGATAAAGTGCATATCATAAACAGCATTTTCATTGTTACAAAATCAGCGCTCTTCCGTGTTACCTTCCATAGTGATTTCAGAGATGCATTGTTCCCATTTTACAATTTTGTTTCTGAATATGAGAAAAAAATTTTCTGCATTTGGCATGTGCCATGAACAATGTCAATAGTTAATTTCTTCAAGTGAGGAACATCTTTGAAGAAGAATATTAAGTAGATAAATCACTTATTGTAAAAATGATGGAATACATTTGCATGAAATTATTTTGACAATATTCTTTTATATCTATCCAATGGTAATTTTGCACTTTCCTCAAAAGTAGTTGTCTTCTGTGTAAGGAAACATGGAATACATTACAATGGATAGTCGTTTGGCATGTTCTTGTTGATAGTTTTATCCAAGTCAGGATTCCTTAACTTTTATGGTTTTCTAAATTTAGCATTAACACTCACCTTGCTAAATCCTTTTTTATATTTTTGGAACATTGGATGAAATTATTGAGGGAGCTGACTGAAGAATTGAAGTCACTTACTATTAATCAATGACAGAGTAACCAATTTTGGACATACTTGAAACTATATAAGCATATCTTCTTTGATCTTTCTAAGAAACGCGCTTAAATGTCTGAGAGTTATGACGATATTCTGTGGGATGGTGTAGAATGTAGAAATCATTTAAAATTGGAATACGTTTGAAAAAAATTATTATCCATGTCATATCATTTCTTTTGAAGGGTGTTCAATAGGATGATTAACCAAGACTATCTTGCCTCCTGATCAGCCTTTCTTGAACATTTAGTTTCTTGTCCTGTTTTGGAAGGTTCATCATGTTTTGTCCCTATACACCTACATGTAGGTGTAATGTGTCTCAGAAAAACTGGTATTGGTATTTGGAAAATAATTTCGAAACAGTGTGACATTTCTTTATGAGATTTTATACTGTTATTTGGACTTGAGGTGCACACATACATGCCTGCACATGTTCAAATTCTTAAAAGGTTTCAAGTGTATCCTACTTGATCTAAAAAGCTTCCATTCTAATGCTTCAAGTTCTACTAATGTCTTATTGGCAGGATTGAGGAGGTTGCCTTCAGCTTTAATGGAGGAAAAGATTCAACTGTAAGTTCTGTTCCATATTACCTTGAGCATTCCCTTATTTAATGTCTCGTTGGCTATCATGATAAATCTTGGATGTTTAGGTTTTGCTGCACCTGCTTAGGGCTGGCTATCATTTGCATAAAGGGGAACAAAGTTGTTCTAACGGGGGTTTGGCTACTTTTCCAATCCGAACTATATACTTTGAAAGTTCTTCTGCATTTCCTGAAATCAACTCATTTACCTATGATACAGCTTCCAGGTGAAAGCCTTTCCTCCTTGATTCTTTCTTATTTTTATAATGTAGGAATTCATAAGAAAGATCTTGGGAATTCTGTTAAAGTTGACATTATTGGGAATATTGGTGTGAAGAAAAATGGTTTGTTTGTTCAATCAATTACTCTATTTTCTATGAGCAGCTATGGTCTGGAGCTGGATATCATCCATACAGATTTCAAGTCTGGGTTGGAAAGTTTACTGAAGGCCAATCCTATCAGAGCTATTTTCCTTGGTGTTCGAATTGGTGACCCTACTGCTGTATGTTTGTTGCTTTATCTTGAATACAAATGGTTTTAGTTTTCCTATTCACATCCCTTTTTTCAAAATTTGATTTGAAATTTTCGAACAATGAAACATAGATTCCTTACTTTTCAAGTTTTGCTGCAATATTACAGGTAGGTCAAGAACAGTTTTCTCCTAGTTCACCTGGATGGCCACCTTTTATGAGAGTGAATCCTATCCTAGATTGGTCTTACAGGTATGGCCTTGTTCTATTTAAAGTGGTTCTTGTTCCATTGGCAATTGGTAGTGATTATCTAAGTTCAAGTTGTTCTCTTGCTCTGGATGTAACATTTGAAGTAAACTTTGAGCGCTGAGTTGTCTATGTTTCTTTGACAGAGATGTTTGGGCCTTTATTTTGACTTGCAAGGTCAACTACTGCAGTCTTTATGATCAGGGGTAATGCATCTTATATGTTGTTTGAACTTCAATATTCTTCTCAAATTTTATAGTTGGATTGATTCATGTAGGGATAGGCTTCAAAACATTATGTTACAAGTCCGTTGCTGATTGATGATGGGGAATGTTCTCCCACTTGAATGCTAACCTAATCCTGCTTGTTAAATGATGATTCAACCTACGAATTGGATTTTACTTTCTGCAGGTACACTTCAATAGGAAGCATACATGACACTGTACCAAATTCACAGCTATGTATCAATGATTCCTCCAAATGTAGAGAAAACTTCAAGCCTGCATATTTACTTTCTGATGGTAGATTAGAAAGAGCAGGAAGAGTAAAAAAGTCTTCTCCTCCCATCACCAGACATAATCCTCTTGTTGACCAAGATAGTATAGGTTCTCAGGGGAACTGCATGCCCACTGCCTCAGTTATTGCTGTAGGGGATGAGATTCTGTAAGTCTGTCGTTGGCATCATTCATCTTCTTTCCTATACTAGATTCTGCTCTTCTGTCTTCTGTTTGTTTTCCCTTCATATTTTTGCTATTTGTATTTTGGAAGCATTCGATATGCCATTAAGGATAAAATGGTTTCTAAATTTTAATAATTTTGTTTTCCTGTTTTAATTTTGCTAGTTTGTTTTCTCAAAAAATTCTCTTAATAGAAATATGACAACAAACGCCTACTTTTTAGTACTGTAGAAAATTCCAGTTGATTTCTTTCAATCAGATTATATTACTACAATTTTTATAGGTGGACTTCACTAAGAAGAAACATTAACTACATGATTGTGATAAAAAGAGATCATTGAGATGATTGGCAAAAATTATTTTTCTTCTAGTCCTTAACGAAGTTGATAGAAAGGATGCAACTTGAAACCTTCCCCGGTAATACTAGAACTGAAGTAGAAATAATTGAAGCAAGAGGTTTGAACTTAAAAGAAGAGAGGTAAATCGGAGGATTGAATAGGGTTATCCCTGTAATATGAAGTCGTGACTAGCCTCTCAACATACTCATCTGATAAATGGTTGAAAATTTTTGCTTTTTGACTGTAATTTTCTTTAAATTTCTGGACTATGTTTTACTAGGTCTTTAGGATTTTGTGTGCCAGCAGTTGTAGTAATAGGTTGAGAAACAACGTTTTATCTTTATGAAAATTTAGATTTTCACAGATGTGATTGAAACAGAATAAAATGTTCTCCATTTGTTATATTACATGTGACATTTGATGTTATACGTGTTCACGTATGGAAGTTATAAACAATGAAAACCTGGAAACCCAATTTGTCAAACTTAATAAGCCAAAATTTAAGGGGGCTCTTGTGCAGAATAAGTTTTGTATTGCAGACACTCTCACATGCCTGCAAGCATTTGTTTATGTTTCCTTCTGTTAATGTTGAAGTTTTCATTACTCTTTTATATGTTCCATAGCTCAGGTCTGGCACTGTTGAGGATCACTTGGGACCTTCATTATGTAGAAAACTCCGTTTGATCAGTTGGTCGGTATCACAAAATGCAGTTGTGCGAAATGATGTGAGTTCCATGTACCAAAGTTGTCCTTACTGCATAGTTGAACTCAAAATGCTTTAAAGTGGTTACCTATTTGTGTGCCATTCTTAGATGCTGTATCTGATACTCGAAGTTAAAGATTGCTTATAGATTTTACGATTTGTTCATAGCTTCTTTTTATCACTTTAATGGTTGAGTTCAGTATCCTCATTATATTCATTCTTTGGAACTTGTTCTTTTCATCAGATAGATTCTGTGGCTGAAGAAGTTGAGCGGAGAATATCTACCAATGACATGGTAAAGCTGCATATTATGTTTATTAGACCTTTTGTTGAGCTGTGAATTTATCCAATGCAACTAAGGTGTTCAATCCTTCTATTTTACTCCCTCATATTGTTTGTTTGTACTTTGATGTTATTAGGTATTCATATATGGAGGGGTGGGCCCATTACACTGTGATGTAACCTTAGCAGGAGTGGCTAAGGCTTTTGGTGTTCGCCTGGTGCGTTGTTATCATACGAAGTTTTCCTTTTCTACTTTTCTCAAATGTCTCATACTTTCAGAATATACGTTCTTTCACATTTTTTTTACAAGAGAGACAAAGAAAATAACGTGCCTATCAGAACTTGAGATAACTAGTAAACCCACTAATCCATAAGCTTCTACCAACAGTTGGTTTTTATAGATATATAGGTATAGGCTTCTAGTTATTCAATTTAAACTTGTTTTGTTGCTCGATACTGCACTAATTTTGCCTGTTTAACTTTGTTCAATGAAGGCTCCTGATGAAGAGTTTGAAGAGTATCTACGGCATATTATTGGTGAACATTGCACTGGCGATCGAAATGAGGTAATGCACTTATTTTCATTTATTTACACATTTGGCATTAGTTATTAGAAGAAATGGAAGTAATACTGCATATTATTGGTGAACATTGCACTGGCGATCGAAATGAGGTAATGCATTTATTTTCATTTATTTACCCATTTGGCATTAGTTATTTAGAAGAAAAGTAATAGTTGCTGATTAAATGCCCAAGGACCATAAATTTATGGGTGTTCGAGAATTCAAAATTTGTGATCTTCTGAAGGTTATTTGATGTCTTTGATACATTTATTTAAAAATGGATCCAGTTACAGTAGTGCATAATTTTGAAGTTGCGATGACCTTATCGTGATACTGGTCATATGGTATTTGATGTGGGCATATTTTCCTTGTCTTTTTGTGCTAATTGATGCATTAACTTTGCAACCTCATAAACTTCAACATTTACAACGAACGAATATTTTCATGCAAAAGGTTCACACAACTTGAAATTTGATCTCATTTTCTGTTCCCTTTTACAGATGGCTCTTTTACCTGAAGGTATCACCGAGTTATTGCATCATGATAAACTACCTGTTCCTTTGGTATGTTTGTGGAAGCTGTTTGGATAATTTTTTTGTTTTTCCTTTTAACCAATCCATTCAATTTGGTATATATGATAGGGAGGAGTATTAGTTCCTCTAAAGTTAATATTTCTTTGCAGATCAAGTGCCGGAATGTAATTATTCTTTCATCGACGACTAATGCTGAACTAGACAAGGAATGGGGATGTTTGACTGAGTTGACAAATTCTTGTGGCCCTTTAGCAATCATGGAACCACTTGTATCAAAGTGCCTGAAGACGTATCTATCAGATGTATGTACGGAATTTAAATTCTGATTTTGTCCGTCTTGTTAACTGCATTCACCTCTGGTACTGAAGCTTCTTTCTCAAAGGGTTCCTTTAATACTCCTGCATCACAAAATTGTCTTCAGAGAAAGTTGCTTAGTTCTTCAACATGTTTGCAACAGATATATGATTACTATAAGTATCTGAATAGGAGATAGTCTAGAGGTGTATAAACTTGCTCTCGTGTCTTTAAGATTCAGAATTGAAAGAAGAGTCAACCTTTTTGTTATTTTCTGTTCCATATTGCTGACATGTTTTTTTTTAATCTAAAGTGAATTGAAAGAAAGCATCTCAATGGAGAAAGACTATTGAATAGGCCAATTTTCTTCATTTGAGCTTTGGTATCTTTACTAGCATTGCAGCTTCACACTATTGTTATGGATTTACAAAGTGCAGGTACAAGTTGCTCAACCACTATCAAAACTTTGTTTTGAGTTCCCTGATCTTAATATTGGTAAGATCCTAAGAGCTAGTTTGGTTGTTTTGAGATATAAAATTCATATTTTCCTTACCATAGTTTGATTTGTGCAATATCAAGGCTGTTATCGTGAATCAAGACATGGGCCTCTCATATTTAGTATTGAAGGGAAGGTAATTTATTCGTTAAAACGAATACTTTGGTTTGTTAAATCCCTTTAAACCTTCCCCTCACTTTTGGAACTTCAAAAACTGGTTGCAGGAGCAACAGCGGATTGAAACAGCTGCAATGGTATTGTCCAAGAAGTTCCATCCCGGGGCATTTTCTGACATTAACTGAGTCTGAACCTCTGCTCATACTTGGAAGTGTACGGGATATCTTCAAGCCTTTTGATCCCCACAAGTTAACTTGCAATTTAGATGTTAATTAGAAAGCTGCTGCATATATAGAACAATCAATTGTTATCCCTATTAAGTATACAATAAATGACTGGGGTTCAGGGAGTGTAATTGAGGAAGATGTGACTGAAAAGAGGCAAAGGTCTTGAAGTTCTAAGGTAGGTAGAGTTGTTATGACCAACAACTAACTGGTCAAAACAGGACCTTTTGTTAGTCATGTATTAGCTAGCAATTGATTGTAGTTAAATGGGTGTCAAAGCCTAGTCTTATCCAAGTTGTTTATGTCTCTCTGATTTGGAACAGCCTTAAAGTGCATTATTATTTTTCCATTCATTTTCTCAATTTATTTTAGTGTTATAATGTTAAATAACATTTTTAATATCTTTGTATCATTTATATTCTAGAAGAAAAAAAAGAAAGTTCACATAAAGTTGAATGTCACTATTGGAGACACCTGCTTGCTCTATACAAGTTTATATCAAGAGATTTTAAGGACGTTTAAGTGTAAAGAAATCCTTACATGACTTCTTGGTGAATGATCTGAAGAGTGTCAACCAAGACTTATAGAAGTAAGGTGAATAGGGGCAAGCCCACCAGATCATTCGTAATACTCAGTCTGGAGATTATATGAATTATCAAGACAATATCTCACTAGCAGTAACTAGGTCTACACTCAAGTATCTCATATTAGCAAATTGAGTATCATAAAATAACTCTCATTATCATGGCAAGAAGGCCCAAGTAAGTCCAATTTTTATTAGTATATACATGTAAAGAATAGTTATAGCAATCTTCTTATATGTACGTATATTTAATAAATATGATGAATTTCTTATAAATGCATATGAAAAGTAATTACATGTCATGCTTTAATTTTTATAATGTTAATATGTTTATATTATATTTATTTGTTTATAATGGTTAAAAAATAAGCAAATTTATATGGTAATTTGATTTTATGAGTGCATTTAGTTTATATAAAATTATATCATGTATCGATTTTCAAAATTTTATTTTAAATATATAATTTAATGTAAATTATATTATTTTTATTTTAAATTTTTATTTCGAATAAATAAAATGTCTTCAATTTTATTTTAAATAAATAAAAATGTCAAAAATATAATACATTGTGTTATGAATCTTCTTTCAATATATTTCTCTTATGTTTATGAAACAGAAAAATCAACAGTAACTTAATATCTATTTATATTTAATTCAATTTTAAAAAAACATTTGTACCTTAATTTTATAAATATGCTTATTTAAAACATTTATATAAACATTACTCTTGTCTAAGGTTATGTTTAGTTGGACGTAAGGTTTTTAATGAAATGTAATGTAATGATTTATAATGGAATGAAATGTAAACGGAAGTAATATTAGAAAATTGTTATTTGGGAGAGATGAAATGGTTCATAATGTAATACAGTAAAATATTGTTTGGAAGAAGAGTTCATAATATAACATAGTGAAATATTATTTTATCATTTTATATTTCATCCTAAAACCTCAAATCGAAGGTAACTTATTCTTACTGTTTATGATAAAATGAGATATAACGTGAAACTCTCGTTCCAATGATAAAATAAAATTAAATTACATTCAATTTTTTTAATAACCACTTGATCAAACATGTCAATAAAAATCTTATAAATAGGAGAGCTCTGCAGCGCCAAATCTCATCTATAAATCAGAACGTCTTGATGGGCCCTACCCATCATAGATGGAGCAATTATCATCATTGCTCGGTGAGGAATGCTATAGCCGGGATTAGAACCCGTGGCAGGATACTATTTCACCATTGGACCACAAGTGCCTATCCGCAAATTCTATTACACTGCTCCTCTGCAACTTTTTGAAGCTCGTCATCAAAGCGTCAAGGACTGTTTCCAGCGATGACAACTCCCCAACATTCTCAACCGCGTGAAGTCTTTCGGTGCTCTTATGAAATTTTTATTCTCCCAACTTAACTTGCAAGCAATTATTTGATAAAGTTAATTTTATGCAAGCAAAGCATTAATTACATAATTTTTAACATAGACATTTCTCTTATAGTTTTTGTTGGACATTAGAGTAGGAGTGGTGGCTTTAAATTCTGATAATAGAGGAAAGGCTAGTCTATCGGTGAGTTTTGGGTCTAAGAGAAGAGAAGATGTTGATATAATATGAATAGGTCCTTGGAACATCGAAACACTTACAAGAAAGTCTTTGGAATTAGTGAAAATTTTAGACAAATATAAGATTCATATAACGTGCATCTAGGAAACACAGTGAATGGAGGCTAAAGTGAAAGAGATCAATGGGTTCAAACTTTGGTATTCAGGGTGTTCGAGACAACAGAATGGGATAGACATCTTGGTTGTCAAAGAAATCATATATCATGTTGTGGGGGTAAAGAAGACTAATGATAGGATTATGTCTTTAAAGATTATAGTGAAAGGTGTTGCTTGCAATGTGGTATGTGCTTATGCACATCAAGTAAGGTTGGACGAATAACTTAAACGCCAATTTTGGGAAGAGCTAAATGAGGTGATTAAGCAGATCCCTCTTGATGAGAGGGTTATTATAGAATGAGACTTTAATAGTCATATGTGGGACCAGGGATGGATATTTATGGACTTGTGGAAGTTTCAAGTGCGATGATAAAAATGATAATGAGACTACTTTATTGAATCTCGTTGTAGCATTTGAGTTGGTGGTAACCAACTCTTTTTTTTTAAGAAAAACAAAAAGAACCTGGTGACTTTTAAGAGCAGAACCATGAAAACTCAGATTGATTACTTCCTCGTAAGGCGGAGCGATCTAACTAGTTGCAAGGATTGCAAGGTTATACCTAATACTCTTATAATTAAGGGTAAGAGGAAGAAGAGAAGTCCTAGGAGATGTAATAGAGTCAGATGATGGAATCTGAAAGGGGATATAGTGGAACAACTTAAAGATAGAGGAATATATAGAGAACAATGGAAATTAGAAGGAGATGTTAACTAGATGTCAGAAAGAGCAGTGACTCTTTTAAGGAATACAACTAAAAAAATCTTAGGTGTTTCTAAAGGGCCTAGGGGGTAGTAAGATGGAGTCTTGATGGTGGAATGAAGATGTATAAGAAAATGTTAAGATAAAAAAGAGTGCCTATAAAGCTCTATTGGATAACACTACAACAGTAAAGAGAGTATTTAATAGAGAAAGTTACAAACCAACAAAGAAAGAGGTGAAGAAGATTGTCTCAGAAACTAAAAACAAAGCTTATGAGAAATATTTTTTAAGTTGGCTGGAGTTAGGGAACAGAAGTGAGAAACTTAGAAAAAGTTTATTGTATAAAAGATGAAGTAGGGCAAGTGCTCGTGGCTGAAAATGACATCAAAAGACGATGAAAGAGATACTTCTATAGCCTTTTTCTAATGAAGGCATAGAGGACAACATCTCTTTAGGTGATCTTAACCCATCCGAGAGATATCGTAACTTTACTTGTTGTTGGCAAATTACAAGGAAAAAAATTAAAAGAACTTTGAGGGAGGTAAAAGTGGAAGGGCAGTAGGACCTAATAAGATATATGGTCTTACTTAACTAGCCAATTTTTTTGATGTGATCTTTAAGTCCGCTAAAATGTCGAATGAGTGGAGACTTAGTATGCTAATTCCTCTATACATGAACAAAGGGGACATCCAAAATTGTAACAACTATACAGGCATCAAATTACTTAGCCACATCATGAAGTTATGGGAGAAGTTGATTGAGAAGAGAGTAAAATTAGGTTAATCATGTTCTATGGGGCAGACTATTGACCTATCAAATAGATGCGTAGACATAAGCTAATGGTGGCGGAGATAAAGATGCTCTATTTTGCAACCTTATTAAAAGAGATAAGGTCATGAATGTAATAGTAAGAGACAAATTAAAGGTGACTAATATTAATAAAAATTAAGAGAGACAAGGTTTAGGTAGTTCAAACATGTTAAGAGGAGGCATCATAACGCTCTAATGAGAAGATGCAAGAAGATTATACTTAGAGACTATATGTAGCGCCCCCTTACAATAGGGTTCACACCGGGACGCCCGCAGGTCATTCCGGTACATATCCTACGATAAGAAAGAACTACGAACAACCACCGCTATACTCCACATGGCATCATAATAATAAAACATCAAGATAAAATCACAACTTTTTTAAACTAAAATTTTTCTCATTTCATTTCACCAAAAGCAGTAATTTACATAACTGTCAATTTTCATTGTCTGTACAGCAACCCAACAAACCTAGTACAATATGCTACTGAAACCAATATAATACATCAGTCCTAACTAGGTCATCCAAAAATTTCCAGCTGACCGACCTGTGAGCCATAATCTCTCTCGTCAAAAAGATCTACCCGGCTCGAACAGTCCCTCCGGAGCTAGGGGTCTACTCTCGATCCTGAAAATATGTTGCAATTTTGGGTGAGTTTGCGAACTCAGTGAGGAACCATCATCGATGGTTCACCCAATTCAT
>JAOTBA010000005.1:35121441-35144914 GCA_025629845.1 Erythroxylum squamatum
TAGCTTTCAAAGTTGTATTGAATGGCTTTGAAGTTCATGTGGGTAGAAATGTATGTTTAGTTCAAGTGAAGATGTGTTTAGATTGGTGATTGATAAGTGTTGTGAATGTGTTGGGTTGTTGCACAATTGAAGTTGGAGTTAAGAATATGATGAGTTTCAAATAGGTGTATGAATGATTATGAAGTGTTTTTAGCATGGAATGGATGGATTTGAGAAGGTTAGAAGTGTTTATGGTGTTTGGGGATAAATTAGAAGAGTATTAGAGGCATTGAGATGAGAAATAGTAAGCATAACTCGAGTTGTCTGTCTCCATAACTCGAGTTATCAGCTTTCGGAAACTCCTCCGCCCTTAAATAACTCGAGTTGTTTGTCAGATAACTCGAGTTATCTGTATAACTCGAGTTGTCTGTCTGTATAACTCGAGTTGTCTGTCTGTGTAACTCGAGTTGTCTGTCATAACTCGAGGTGTCTGTCAGTATAACTCGAGTTGTTTGCCAGTATAACTCGACTTATGTTTGGGAAAGTTATATTTTTCCTTTTGATTATCAAGAGCAGTCAGGGTCTAAGTCTTAATCAGTGTATGCTCACCACCAATGTAAGTTAGCAGCATGTGTCAGGTTGAAGGATTTCAGCAAGGATCAGTGTCTCGGGCATGGACCTCAGCAGGGCTCGTGTCCCGGGACCGCCGGGCTCCGGGAACGGGGTCCGACAAAAGAAGCCTTTACAGATAAAGGAACATTTACCCTTACTTCCCAGATACTTATATTTTATCATTCATTACTCTTACTTCATCATTCTTAATGAATCTACAATCTAGTATTTTCATTTTTCACAATTTTATGCCTATGATTTAGATAATAAAACATAAATCCTTTATTTATGTGGCCAGCTTTTAAAGTAACCACTAATTGTTCGAGAATATAATTTTATTGCATGTGAATTATAATTCCTTGCCTCTATTAGGCAACTCTAAATATATAAATATCTCAAACTTGGTCTTCTTCTACCCCTCATTTCAAGAGAATTTTTGGAACTACTTTATTAAGGAACCTATTCAATAAATACATAGTAGTTTTAAGGTTATACATCCATAAAGATCTAGGTAATAAAGAGTTGCATATCATACTCCTAACAATATCCATCAATGTCCTACTACACCTCTTTGCTATACTACGTTGTTGAGGTGTGCCTGTTATAATATATTGGGCATATATTTTATATCTTTCAAAGAACTTTGCAAATGAATTTGAACATTGTCTTGACTCATCATATTTCTTATAATATTCACCCATTTATCATATTTTACAATTTTCACATTTTTTAATTGTCTTTTAACCTCAATTTTGTAAACCTAAAAAATATCCATTATTTGAGATTTTTTTCTTAGGCAAATAGACAAAACCATGTTGTGAGAAGTCATCAATAAAGGTAACAAAATGCTTTTTTTTGCCAAAAGATAAAACATAAAAGGTCCGTAACTATCAATATGATAATCTTAAAAAGTTGAGTGTTTCTTATGATTCCCTTTTTTAATTATATTTGTTTTATGTTCCCTTTGTTGCAATACACACATATTCCTAAGTTAGTAAAATATATATTAAAAGAATCTCAATCTTTACCGATCTTTCTAACTTTTTTCTTATTATATGACCCAAACTTTTATATCATACCTAAGCAAATTGTCTATCAAATAAACGATGTCTAATTCCAACAATACCATTAATAATAAGCAAAGACTCAATAAATTTGTTTTCAAGTTTTTATATAAACCCTTAGTAAGTAAGCATAAAGGAAGCAATAAATACATGGTTCTTAAATAAATAAAAATAGTTTTATTCAAAATATCCTTTAAAAACATAAATCAAGTTCATAGAAGTTGAAGATACATCAAGAGCTTCCCAAAGATCTAGCAAATGTCCAAAACTCAAGATTAAAGGATAATTCCTTACACCTTTAACTAGAGCCTACATATGATGTCCTATAAAGAGAAAATTCTCATTTGGGTTCATGATTTGGATCGTAAGAAACTCCCACTTCATACTAGAAACATTAATAGTAATACTAGTATTAAGCCATAAAGAATTAAGAGAAATTTTAGTCGGGTTGTTAAAGCCCCCAAAATAATTCCAATTCTCTAAACTTTTGTAATAGTCCTGGAACTAGGTCAAATCTCTAGATAACTAAACACTTGCTTCTTAATTTCAATTAATAAAAGTAATTGGGGGGGGGGGGGTTTATTAAATAAATGATTAACTAAAATTAATTCAAAAACAAATTAAGTCAACTGAATTTAATTATGAGAAAGTCAAGATTATCAAACTCCAATTCAAGGGAAAGATCTCATTTAATTGTAACATTGATCATTGGTTTAAAGAGAATATTTTCACAATTCAAGCAATTAGTCCAAAACATATTAAGATAGTCGTACTAAGTCTCAATGTTTTCTAAATTAATTGGTTCAAACCCAGCATCCAAACTAAAACTTATTATATGTTGATTGGTTTGATAACATTTCATATCAAATAAATGATAGCAATAAGCTCCGTGAAAAAGACTAAACCCTAAATTAAATAATCGAGATACCTGCAACTATTCAATTTAGTTTTCTTGTTTATCATAAGTTAAATATGGAAATTCATAAATAACATATTTGCTACTTGTACCAATCCTTCGTGACAATCACGGATCATTGAATTCCTAGATAGCGATAGAATAATCAATATTAAATTAAATTGTCAAATTAATCAAATATTAATCATTAATGAAATAAGATAACTCAAAATAAAAAATACTTGAATTAAAACAGGAATAAAGTTTGGAACACAAAACTAGAGTTCGAATCCCCTTGAATCAGAATGATTTAGTTGAGCTACACATGAATTTTGCTCCAATAACAAAAATAGAAGAAAGAAAAAGAATTGCTAAAAACATAAGAAGAGAGAACCTTTTTCTGTTGTGAAGAATGTCCCTTATATAGGGTTTTCTAACTAATCCTAATCTAGTTTTCTAATCTAATCCTAATCTAGCTCTAACTTGTAAAGATGTCTATCTAAAATGAATTTAAATTCCTACATGATAAGGATAAGGCGAAGTTTTCTAGTCAAACTCCAACTCTTCAAGTTATCAATTTTATCCATTGCCACAATCATTCCACTTCATCAAAATTTTGTAATTATTGCCAATAATCTCCCAATTTGATGCAATCTATGCTCTCCATATACTAAAACAAAACAAACATTAATTTTAATATTTAAGCACAAAAATAAATTCAAAACAAAGGAGATAATATCAAATAATACATCAAGATGAAATCTTATCAAATTCCCCCGCAACAGACTCAAGATTGTCCTCAATCATACATCAATTCAATACATTAACCATCTTCATAACAACCTCTCATCTCCTTTCATGTTATCCAGAAGTTTCCAAAAGCTAATTCACATTTAAGGGTTAAGATAAAATAACGATCGAGAGAATAAGCACTCATAGGACACATTGTTGAAACATAGTATCTCATCTATTCTATCAAAATCAAATGAACAAGACGAAGCCTTCACAAGGATTTCACTCTATACACTTAAAGTGTTTAGGGTTCATTAAGCTCTCAAATCAAAACATAGCAAGTTATTTCCATAAGCTTGCTAAAGAATCATATCTCCACCACTAAACAAAATGAACCTAATGTATAAATCAAATGGACTTTACAAGGGTTGTAACATGG
The DNA here is from genome assembly GCA_025629845.1 of Erythroxylum squamatum. Classification (NCBI taxonomy): domain Eukaryota; kingdom Viridiplantae; phylum Streptophyta; class Magnoliopsida; order Malpighiales; family Erythroxylaceae; genus Erythroxylum; species Erythroxylum squamatum. Next base: position 35,125,163 of record JAOTBA010000005.1, read on the forward strand.
CTTAGATAAGGTATGACAAAAAGAAGCTTTTTGGCTAAATAAATTGAAGGAAACCATACAAACTTATCCACACAAGTTTTAACTTAAATTAATCCAAAATTCAATTGATTCAAATGACATCTCTTTCAATCACTTTTTCTTTCTTTTCTTCCTTTTCTTTTCTTTTTTTTTTTGAAGAATAATATCAAAGAGGAGTTTTTTTTGTTTTTTTTTTACTTCTCCCCTATTCTATACCAAAACAATGCAACTTGAATCATCTAATTTACTTTTCACGCAAATAGCCAAAATCCTATGCAAATGAGCTCAATACAATTCCTTAAATTTAAGGGTTCAAAATTATTAAGGATATCAACAACAAAAAGGGTAATTTGGCTTATAACAAGGTTATTATGCAAGAAAGGAAAGGTTAAGGCTCAAATTGGTTTTCTAAGGATAAAAAGTAAGGTAGGATTATTTAAGTGAAAAATAGTTATCCTAAATGCCCTCTTCATCTTTATACACAAATTCATTAAAAATGTAGTCTCAACATGTATTCAAAAAAAGTTTTAGCATAAACAAGCTATGTTTGATAACATACAATAAAAAGATATGTATGAGCATATATGTGATAAATGCTCTTAGGCTCAAAGCTCACGTTGGTGTCAAAAATGCATCAAGTCTTGCACACTTTCATTCAAAAAAACTGATGAGATACTTGAAATAATTTAATGAGAACACTAATCATGCTTATCTCTCTCACGCATTAGATCTTAAACCAAAAATACATCCTAATTTAAGAATTATTCATGAACAACTATCAGAAAATTATGAAGTAATCACGAGGAGTAATTAATATATGAATCAACATATCATAGGTCCAAGCACAAATCACAATGTTCATCATAATATAAACACTTTCTACCCCACACCTAAATCATACATTGTCCTTAATGTATAAATAAGATACTCACAACTCAATAAAAATAATCAAAGAAAATAAAAAATAGAGGAATCACCTGAATTATGAGCATTTAAACATTTTTCGTGCACGTTTCTTTGTGATACTGGTTGCAGAGCCTATAGCAGATTGATGGTGTGAAGTATTCGTTGGTGATTTTCTTTTTGCTGCTGTCTTAGTGTTAGCTTTTCAACGCCCTATAATCCTAACTAGTATTAAACAGTATAAAACTCCAAAAAATATAGAAAACAACCCAATAATAGTTAAACTTGAATTGAAAGGATAAAAAGGTAATTAACAAAAATAATTTAAATACAAAAAAAAGAGAAGGAAAAAGGTAGGGTGAGAAGAGGAAGAAATTTAATAAGCGACAAAATTATTGAAGCAAATAGGAGACCAAAAGCTAGCCTAACGGAAGATGAGCCTAGTGTATAAGTGAATAAATAGTGGTAACACCTATAGCTATAAGAATGAACAAGACGATGGCTCTGCCAGTGATTAGTCAACTGTGGATGTTACTGCGTGAGTAGAGGACTGGTTTGGTTCGTGGAGTGCACTGTGTGCATCCAGAGGTGGCATGAATGAAGTGTTTCTGCTCGTGCTTGGGTTGGTGTTGTATGAAGCTAGATCCTTGGTCCACTTTTTGTGGACCAATTCTGTGCCACTGCATGGTCCACAAAAAGTGGACCAGAGGATCTGACGCCGGTGTTGTATGGGTAAGATGTGGCTGTTAGTCAATGGATTGCATCTGACGTTGTTGGTGAAGCCGCGTGCAGTCTGCGTCTTTGACAGCTGGAGGAGATGAGACTGAAGATTGCTTGGGCTAGTGATGCGTTGTTGATGGCTACGTGGGTAGGACTTAGTTTGCAGTGGAGCTGCTGTGGAGACACCCCAAACCCATTGGAGCTGCTGGTGCCGCATTAGGTGGCTTGTAGTCTGCGTGGGTGAAGGGCTACGATTTGCCTATAATTTCTTGCATAGAGGAAGCAAACAGATGAAGGTTTTTTTGTTAATAAGTAAATAAAAAAATCATTAAAGTAAAAATATTTAAGTAAATAAATTAATTAAATAATTAAATGAGAGATTAAAAATTTTAAGTTTCTAATTTTTTAGAACACTAAATAACATGAGATGAGATCTCGCCTTATGAGATTTAGTAGACTGAAATTTTAAGGTCTTTATTCCAAAACACTAAATTACATAAGGTGAGATCTTATGAGATTTAGTAGACTGAAATTTTAAGGTCTTTATTCCAAAACACTAAATTACATAAGGTGAGATCTCACCTTATAAGATTTAATAGTATGGAATTTTAAGACCCCCCCTCTTTTTTTTAAGCTAATAAATATATGTTACAAAAACAAACAAAAGCATCAAACAAAATCAAATAAAACTATCATATTTTGGATTACCTCCCAAAAAGCACAATTGTTTAATATCGTTATGTTCGATGTGGCCGGTTCTTCCCAAACTTCTATGTAATTGCAGTTTTGTACTCCTTTAGTAATGTTATTAGCCTTTCCTCTTGCTCTATAGTCAATATTTTTGAAATGATTGTAGGTAATGACTTTCCATCACTTAAATAGATGTACTATAATCGATTAGATAACACCTTTAATTCTATCTTTGAATCCTATAAAACAAAAGGTAATATTTTCTTGTGAGTTCATCATTCAAAGGTTCCGAATCTAATATCATTGCTAACAATGATTCTACAACTTCACAAGTTTCATCAACTTGGTCATGCACTTCCGATTTAGCCTTAAACTTCAACTCATCTTCAACACTTTCTTCTTTAAACATATCCTGCATAAATGAATTCATAATATCCATATGATAAACGAATTGAAAATCATTAGGGTACTTCATTACTTCATAAATATTGAATTTTACTATCTCTCCATCAAACGCTACGGAATGAGTACCCTTGTGCACATCGATTATCGTCTTAGCCGTCTACATAAAAGGCCTACCCAACAAAAATGAAGTTGAATGTTCAACACTATCTTCATCCATTTTCAAGATGTAAAAATTCACTGGAAATACCAAACTATTAGCTTGGACTAAAACATCCTCAATCACTCCAATAGGACGCACATACGAACGATCATCAAGTTAGATAATTACATTAGTTTCTAGCAAAGAATTCAGATTTAAAACTGGATAAATTGAGTATGACATGACATTAATGGATGCACCTAAGTCTAGCACGACCTGCTCAATTTTCTTATTACTAATAACACATGGAAGTGTAAACATACTTGGATCTTTGCATTTTTTTGGTAATTTCCTATTTATTATAGCTGATACATTCTTACCTAAAATTACTCTCTCCTTGTCCTTCAACTTCTTTTTATTTGTGCACAGCTCCTTCAAGAATTTTGCATATTTCGGAACTTACTTGATGGCTTCAAGAAGTTGTATATTGATTTCAACCGTTTTAAAGGTTTCTAGGATCTCTCTTTCATGCTCCATCATCGTGCTTTTCTACCTCCAATGGTAAAGAAGTTCCGTACTGAATTTTCTTACCACTTCTCAAAGTCATTACACTCACATTCTCCTTATAATTCACCATCGTTTGGGAAGGTAATTTTCCTGATGCTTGCACTTCTGATTTACTTATAAAGGTGACAAATTGAGTGATCTGATTTCTTAAGTTTGAAGGCTTACCCTTGTTTCCTGTTGAAATTGTTGAGTGTTAGTAGTAATGCCTTAACAATTTCATTTAAAGACATACCTGAATTTGAAGATTAAGGTTGGGCATATATAGAGGTTTAAGGTTGTCTATTAAATTGTGAGGTTGACATCATTGTTGCCCTCCTTGATTTCCATAGCTCAAGTTTGGATGATTCCTCTATCCTGAATTGTAGTGATTGGAATATGGGTCATATTTTCTTTAAAGTTGGCTAGGAAATTCCCCTATCACATTAGCTTCTTGAAGATATTCTTGTTGCAATGTAGGGCACATATCCATAGGATGTCCATAAAATGAGCATATTCTGCACACTCTTGTCGATTGCAATTGATCTACAGCCATTTGACGAACTAGAGTGGTTAAATCATAAATTTTATCCTCGAGATACGTGTTACTTACCTCATTTACATGCTTAATAGCTCCATCCATCCTTGTCCCAAACTATTGAGAGTATTCGGTCATAATTGATATCAACTGTCTGGCTGCCTCAGGTGTTTTGTTTACCAGAGCTCCTCTACTAGCTGAATCAACCATACTTCGGTCCATTGGCAATAGTCCTTTATAAAAGTACTGAATCAGAAGTTGATTGGGAATTTGATGATATGGACAGCTGGCACATAGCTCCTTAAACCTTTCCCAATATTCAAAGAATGTTTCTTCTGTAATTTGTCTTATCACACATATCTCATTTCTGATATTCGTTGCTCTTGATGTAGGAAAAAACTTCTCCAGAAACATTATTTTCATCTCGGTCCATATTGTTACTGAGCCAGGTGGAAGATAATATAGCCAATATTTTACCTTATCTTTCAAAGAGAACGAAAAGTCTCTGAAATTAATTTGTTCTTCTGTTACCCCTTGTGGCTTCATTCCAGAGCAGACAACATGAAATTCTTTCAGGTTTTTATATGGATTATCTCCTGAAAGTCCACGAAAAGTAGGCAGTAAGTGAATCAAACCATATTTCAATTCAAAATCTACCTCAACATCTGGAAATTGAATGAATAAGGTTTGTCGATTCAAATTTGGTGTCGTTAACTCCCTCAACATTCTAGGGTTGAGATTTGTCATCTGTTCTCCCGCTTCTTGAAAATTAGAGTCTTCACCAATTATTATATCTACTTCAACTTTTGCGTCTGAAGGGGAATAACTGCTTCCTTGCTTAGTCTTTTTTCTCAAACGACGAACTGTTTTTTCAATTTCTGGATTATATTGTAATTTACCTGTCTGAGAAGCATGAGTCATACAGGACAAGATGTTAGTTGCAATTGTAAAATAAAAACGCAAAGAAATTAAGAAACTTGAAATAATTCCCAGCAACAGCGCCAAATTTTGGTCGGGTTGTCGAAGCCTCCAAAATAATTCTGATTCTACAAACTTTTGTAGTAGTTATGGAATCAAGTCGAATCCCTAGAGAACTAAACACTTGCTTCTTAATTTCAAATAATAAAAGTAAATGGGGGGATTTGATTAAATAATTGATTAACTAAAATTAATTCAAAAACAAATTATGTAAACTAAATTAAATATGAGAAAGTCAAGATTACCAAACTTCGATTCAAGGGAAAGATCTCATCTAATTATAACATTGATCATTTGTTTAAAGAGAATATTTTTCACAATTCAAGTAGTTAGTCTGAAACATATTAGGATAGTCGTAATAAGTCTCAAATTTTCCTAAATTAATTGGTTCAAACCCAGCATCCAAACTAAAACTTATCATCCATTGACTGGGTGCGATAACATTCCATATCAAATAAATGATAGCAATAAGCTCCGTGAAAAAGACTAAACCCTAAATTAAATAATAGAAATAGTTGTAACTATTTAATTTATTTTTCTTGTTTATCATAAGTTAAATATAGAAATTCATAAATAACCTATTTGCTAATTGTACCAATCCTTCACGACAATTACGGATCATTGAATTCCTAGATAGCGATATAATAATCACCATTAAAATAAATTATCAAATTAATCGAATATTAATCATTGATGAAATATGAAAACTCAAAACAAGAAATACTTGAATTACGACGTGAATAAAAGTTTGGAACACAAAACCTCAAAAGGTTACAACTAGAGTTTCGAATCCCCTTGAATCAGAATGATTTAGTTTAGCCACATATAGTTTTGCTCCAATAACAAAAATAGAAGAAAGATAAAGAATTGCTAAAAATGTAAGAAGAGATAACCTTTTTCTATCTAACTCTAACTTGTAAAGATGTCTATCTAAAACGAATTCAAATTCCTACATGATAAGGATAAGGCAAAGTCTTCTAGTCAAACTCCAACTCTTCAAATGATCAATTTTATCCATTGCAGCAATCTTTCCACTTCATCCAAAATTTTGTAATTATCGCCAATAATGTTCCAATTTGATGTTATCTCTACTCTTCATCTACTAAAACAAAACAAACATTAATTTTAATATTTAAGCATAAAAATAAATTCAAAACAAAGGAGATAATATCAAATAATACATCAAGATGATATCTTATCAAATTTCACGTAAGTTTTATTTGAAACATACAAAAATATAATATTTACCTTTCTTTTCAAACTAAAACTTACGTTTTAAGAATTCTTTCTACTAGTGTCTAACTTCCTTATAAAATTTACATTTATTTACCCTTTATTCCTTTTGATTCACCTATGTAGTATTGCCATGTGAATTATTTTTCTTAAACTTATTGGCTTTTCCTTCCAATCATTTTCTAGCTTCTTAATGTTTTATGTTGATAAAATGAATCCCTTGTTTTTTTACGTCTTACTTCCTCTTGAGTAAGTTTAGTAGATAATTCATTAACATCCCACCTTTTCTTCATAAAGTTATGATTAACTTGAAAAGGTATATGCTCAAGAGACAGTGAGTTCAAAATAAATAGTATCATAAGAGAGCCATCCATTGTCATTCTCATTATCATTAGCATTGTTGCAATGTTATTCATCTTAATAATATGACCACGTATATTTTATAACCTAATGTACTTTATAGTCATACGTTTTTCTATATGGATACCAATAAGTGGCATGTCTACAAAATGAAAAATGTAATATACAAACTTTAAGTAGTCTCTTGCAATTTCAACTTTTGGAATAGTTGTCTCAATGTTAACAGCGATAGTTGTCTATATAAACATCATACTTAATATTTTAGAACATTATCATACCTTATGGAATGAATTCTCTCTCTTACTACTTGTATCCATAAACGCAAAGGGTTGATCCTCTAATAGTGCCAAGTCAAGTTTCAAAATACCTAAGTGAAAATTGACTTGTTCACTCTTTTCAATGAAACTCAAACCATGAAAAATAGTAATGTATAAAGCTTGTGAATAAAGAAAAAAAATCAAAGTTATATGTAAATGCTCATATTATAAATAATTTCATTTGAGAATTCAAAATAAACAATTAAAAGTACATTATAGTTCCTGTATAAGTTGATAGTACAATACACATTCACAATTTAAATACAAATTACAATAAATTATAAGTAAATAAATATTCTTAATCAAACACATAGTTATTCTTTAGATATGCAAATATATTTAACTAAAAAATATCAATTCTCATATTATGTTTGCTCTCTTATACAATAACTTAACTCAAATTTAGGTGAATCATATGGCTATCAAATAGTAAAGAACAATTTATCACTTGCTTTACTCATAAGCATTTCACTAAATGATATGGAAAATGTCATTTTATTTATTTATACATGTCATCATCATAGTTTGGCCATTTTGATAACTAACAAATGATAAATACAAAATTTATACATAAATAATAAATCTTGCTTTAATATTATACATTTATAAAACAATAATGTAAAAAATTTATAAATACAATTAAAAATATTTTTTAATAGTTTGGCCATTTTGATAACTAACAAATGATAAATACAAAATTTATACATGAATAATAAATCTTGCTTTAATATTATGCATTTATAAAACAATAATGTAAAACTTGATAAATACAATTAAAAATACTCTCCCTAGATGTCAAATTTCTTATTTCATGAATTACTAAATTACGAAAATATCTTTATGAAATTTTCTCATATAATTTGAGTCATGTTTAAAGGGTGAACTATATAATTTAGTTTGCAACTACCTTAAATGTAAATGAAAATTTACCCAAAATTCTTAAGCACAAATTAAAAATTTACGTTGAATGTTAGCTTTTGAAATTCAAAGTGAAATATTAGCTATAATAGAATTTTTAATTCATTATAAGTGACAAAACTATACCTTTATAAGTAGGAACAAATTTATAAATTTACAAGCTGGAGTAAAGTTTTTTTTAAAAAAAATTTAAATGAAATAATATGAAGTAAGCGCTAAGAGTGCATCCCTTATCCTTGAAAGGATAACAATCCTACGACCCAGATGGTGTCATTCAAAAGGATAGCAAAACTATAACCCATACGGTGTCGTTAACAAAAGAGAAATCAAATGTCATCATACGCTAAGTCACGGACAAGCTAAAAAAGAAAAATCAGAAGCCTCTTTCGGGATTTCTCCAGACGTTTCCAAATTAGGGCTTTGTCTTTTCTCCATCCGATCGCAAAACTCAGACGATCGCGAACTTCCGACGGTGAAGAGGTAAGCGATTTCAACTTAATGTTTCTATCTAAGTCTTTTCCATTCGTCTTTGACTCTTTTGAACTTCTTATGTCTACTCGAGGGTCATCTTGCCTGCTCGAGTCGCTTCTCTCGCCTGCTCCTCTTCAACACCCTCAGAGGATCCAACTTAAGGGACTCATGTAGGAGATTCTCTATAAGGTACGTCTTCGATTCAAACCTCTTCATAACTGCTATATATGCTCTTTTATGCTTTTTTGATCTCATAGTGGCTCAACAATCTGACATTGGGAGTTATGATCTCCTCTTCCTTGTTTTGTTTGTAGAGGCAAGATTTGTCTTTTGTTTGTTGAATGAATGGTTCTTGAATGCTGGAAAGCAGTTAGAAAGAACTCTGGTTTTGCCTTTACTGAATAAGAGGGGCGGGGACTAGATTCTCCATATGAGAGCTAATCCTCTGCTACAGTGGGATTTCAACTGATTTGTAATTAGTTGTTCTCTTATGCTAGCTACGATAAGCTCTATAATTGAGGGTAGGGATGTAGTCTTATGTTCAAACCTTCTGTAGTTTCTCTCTTTCCAAATTTCTTGAATGCATGTGGCAACTGAGATTAGGATCACTTCTCTGTCAAATTTTGATACATATAGATGCGGTAACTCAGTAAGTATGTCATAGAAGTTGTTTAAAATTGGATAAACAGTACTTAGTCTAGAGATATTATCCCAAATTTCTTTAGAGTAATCACACTCAAAGAAAAGATGGTCTCTAGTCTCTTCCTTTAGATTACATAGGATGCACATCTTTGAGGAGGGCAAGAATTGCAGCCTATCCAATGTGCTGAGTCTATTCAACATTGCTAGCCAAAGCAGAAAGCTTGTTTTAGGTCTGAGAACCTAGTTCCAAACCATAGAGTACCATTCTACTCTATTAAATAGCCCTTCCCTCAATTTCTTAGCTTCCTTTAACGTCATTTCTAAAACTGGAACCCCTTTCCATAAATAAGTGTCCTTTTCTCCAAGGATTCTGAATTGTGGAATGGACAGAAATCTAATTTCATCAGTTGACAGTCACCAGCTTCCATTTATATCAATTTCATTGAGCTTTGTATTCATAGGAAATCTTTCCAGTAAGGTTCGTGCCATCTGATTTTGAAATAATGCACCTTTCCCCATCCATTTATCATACTATAGGGAAAAACCTTCCCCATCCCCTATTTGACAAGAGATATTTTGTTGTACTTCATTCTTCAATTTCAAAATTTGGTTAAAAAATCAAGTATAACTGTCCTTAAGTCTTAAAGCCCAAAAACTCCCATCTTTTAATATGTAAATGTGAATCCATTTGATCCACAATGATTGCTTATCACTAAGGATTCTCCAGATTCTCTTAGTCATTAGTAATCTATTCTTCATAGTGATTGATTCCAGACCCAATCTCCCCTCTTCTTTAGGTTGACAGATACTCTTCTAGCTGACTTTTGCTTTCCTTTTCTCTCCATTCTTATTGCCCCATAGAAACTGCTTCATCATTATTTCTATGATTTTGATAAGCCCTTTGGAAAGGAAAACATAGGAGTACCAGTAAGTTTGCATTGAAGAAATAACTGACTTTAAGAGCTGAAGTTTCCCTCCATAATATTGAGCTCTATTAGTCTATGAACCCAATCTTTTCTGGATTTTTCCATTTATAAATACATTCACAAACCTTAGTCTTCTAGATGAGATAGAATTCCCAAATAAAAGAGAGGAGGCTCCTTAATATCCATTCCAGTTGCTACAGTCAATGCATTTGAGAGGTGGTAACCCTTTTGAAGATTAATAGTCAACCCTGAAATCTCTTTGAAAGCATTGAGAGTGCTCATTATGGGAGTGACTGAGTGGACATTCGCCTTGCTTAGGAGAATGAGATCATCTGTAAAACATAAGCTAGTTAGTGAAAACTTCTTACATTTTGAATGGTATTTAAAGCCTGGGTCCTTAGAAGAGTTATATTTCAGCATTTGAGTGAGAACCTCCATGCAAATTAGGAATAGGTAAGGTGATAGTGAATCCCCTTACCTAAGTCCTTTTTTTCCTTTAAACATCTCCGTAGGGCTTCCATTTATCAGAATACCGTAGGAAGTAGTAGTAATGCATTCCCTAATCCACCTTAAGAACTTATAAAGGAATTCCATGACCTCCATAGATTGTAGCAAAAAGCTCCAATTCACACTATCAAAAGCTTTTTGTAGGTCCACTTTCACAGTACAGTCGTGGGGGCTTTTCCTTCGATTATACCCTTTCAATAACTTCTGAACTAGAAGAATATTGTCCCCAATATCCCTATTCTTCACGAATGCTCCTTGATTTTCATTGATGAGAGACTGGATAGCCTCTTTCAGCCTATTTCCCAAGATCTTTGCAATGATCTTATAGAGAAAATTTGTACAAGAAATAGGTCTAAACTCATTCCAATAGGATGGATTTGAGTTTTTAGGGATTAGACATAAAAAAAGTCTTGTTAATCTCCTTTAGCATTACCCCTTTTTGAAAGAACTCATGAACTGCCTCCTTTACTAACCCCCCACTGTACTCCAAGTTTTTTGATAAAAGAAACCATTCAAACCATCAGGGCCTGGAGCTTTAGAGCCATTCATGTCGAAAACCACCCTCTCTATTTCTTGGTCTGTTATAGGCCTAATTCATAGGGAAACCATATGGTCTGGAATTCTTACTGTAACAAACTTCCTAAGGTCCTCTCCTATGTCTGGAGAGGAATCTGCTGAGCCTAGAAGTTTCTTGTAAAAAGAGATTGCTTCTTTAGCTAATCCTTCTTGACCAACCACTACCTCTCCATCTTCAGTTGTAATAGAGTTGATTCTGTTTATATTTCTTCGAGCTTGCATCGAGTTAAAGAAGAATTTAGTACATCTATCCCTATCCTTTAGCCAGTTAACTCTAGATCTCTGCTTCCAAAGTGAGCTTTGGTTATCCACCGTTTGCAAGTATTCTTTTAGAGCTTCTTTTCAGCCGAAGCTAGGAAAGCATCAGTAGGGTTTTCTCCTGCCAATGAAATCTGGATAGCTGATAATTTATCTCTAGCCTTATCAATTTCCTTAGAGAGATTTTGTCCTCTTTTAGAATTGAGGAATTTCAGTTCTTGCTTGATAGACTTGAGCTTTTGTAGACAAATGTATTGTTTAGTTCTGAAATAGTCATACTCCATCCCCTTCAATATAGCTTCATCAAAGCCTTCGATAGTTGTCAAGAAATTGTTAAATCTGAAAGGATGAAAGATTCTAACTGAATTGAACATATTGTCTATCCTTATGAGAGTATGGTCAAAAATACCAAGGTCTAGATATTTTGCTATACTTTCTGAAAAGGAATTAAGTCAATCCACATTTACCAAGGCCCTATCCAACTTTTTTCTGATATGCCAATTAGAACTTTATTTGTTAGACCATGTGAATCTATGGCCTTCGGATTTCAAATTTGTAAGTTCCACCTCTTGCATACAATCAAACATATCTGAAGAGTAATTGTGTAGATTACAATTACCCTCTACTTCAGATCTTAGTAGTGTTGTGTTAAAATCACCACACACTAACCATGGAGAGTTTATCAATGCCTTTAATTGTCTGATAAAGTTCCATAGTTCAGTCCTTTGAAATCCAAGGTTAAGACCATATACAAAAGTAGCTAGAACACTAGAGTTTTCCTTCTTGAGGTAGATCTTTGTGTGAATAAACTGCTGATTTGTTTCAAGGGCTTTCACCTCCACTGAATCACCATCATAAGCAATAATAATTATACCATAGGTATGGCTTTGGTGGTTTGATAATTACTGTCATTTCCTACCCAAACTACATAGTTTGTTAAGATTTATTTCCCTAATTTTTGTTTCCAAAAGACAAAAAACCTAAGGTTTCTCTTTCAAGACAAAATCCCTTAAAGCATTAAGCTTGGAACAGTGATTTATTCCGCGTACGTTCCATACTATCACAATCATAGGAGATTGCTCTTACCTTTGGAGCCTTTCCTACTGCTTCTGTTACTTTTTCTAGAAGTTACTTGTACAAAATGTTCCTCTTGAATTCCTCCATTCAGTGGTTCAGCCTTTTGAATGCCTTGTTCATTATGTTGGGGATTAGAGACTTCTTCTTCTTGATTCGTATCACAGTTCTCCAGTCCTTCTACCTCCTTGTCCATTTGAGCGTTATTTTGGTCAATAAAAAAAAAACAGATCTGATCCTCCTTTCCTATCTGAGTCTGGACAATTCTTTCTTTGACTGTTTCCCTCTATTTTAAGTGAAACTTCCTCCAATTAACTTGGTTTAGAAATTTCAGCTACCTGTTCATCCTTTTAATCCTCTTTCTTTCCTTCCGCATCACTCTTTTCTATACCCATCACCTCCCAAAAGTCTCCTCTAGTAAAGATTTTTCTAGTAGGTTTCCAATCTTTACCTTGGGCTTTAAGCGATGGTTTCCATTGGTATGTTACCATAACTCTATCCTCTCTAAGACAATGCTCATTTGTCAGCCTTAATATAGGAATGCAATCCTTCATTTCTTTGGAAATATCCATACTCACACACAATCCGGCAAACCCAACCCTTTTCCTCAATGTTGTGTTCTCATCCATACATATAGGTTTCCCTAAATAACTAGCTAGCATACTCAAGCCTTTGGTAGTCCAATATTCTAGATGAATGTTGTGAACGTTTACCCATAATGGAATGTTGTTCATTCTGATTTTTTTCAATTCCATTCCCGGTTACCAACTTTGAAGAAATAGGGGGTGTTGTGAAATGTGTCACGAACCTTCTTCAATTATTTTTTGTTCTTTTGATTTGAGGAGAAAGTGAAGATAATATTATCCTCCTCAGTGAGCATTACCTCCATTAAAGCTCTAGTTCTCCAATTCCTCTGAGCCCAAGCTTGTATTATTGGAAATGCTGGTCTTTTGTCCATGAAAAAGCCAACTAGGGTAGATTCCCATGTTCTAGCTCCTTCCTGTAGAAGTTCTAGGCTAGGAGCCACCATTAATTTCCCTTCCACCTCTACTAGAGGACTGAAAACCAAAGGGGAATCAAAAGTATCTCCTACAACTTACTTCCATGTCTTCCTAGCTCTTATAGAAGAAACTCCTTCTGTTGGATCTATTTTCTTAGGGGGAAATCTGTAGCTGAAAGTGGGGCGTTTTTAGAGAGGGGTAGAGAGGAAGAATGGGCTGAGGAGGCTTTGGAAGGGGAGTAGGAATTCGCATGAAGGTTTGCAGTGTTGTGGACCGACGGTTTAGGGGAGCGAGAAGATGAGGACGAAGGTGAATTGGTCGAGGGTAAAGGGGGAAATTCAAAAGGATTGGGGAGTGTGGTGTCAGTCATTGTAAGAGAAAGAAGAAAAGAAAGATGGTTTTGGTAAGGTGGCAGAGTTTCAGAGATTTGTGCAGGGAGTATAAGCCTTTTAATGGTAAGGAAAATAGGGCGGGAAAAGTCTTGAGATGGCATAGACAGTAATGCCCCTTGACTAAGAAAAAATTGCAGAAGAAGGAGGAAGAAGGATGGGGGATGATAGAGTGGGAAAAGTCTTGAGATGGCATAGACAGCAATGCCCCTTGACTAAGAAAAAATTGCAGAAGAAGGAGGAAGAAGGATGGGGATGGTGTATTAAGGGCTTGCTGGGGGACAAGGGAAAATGGTGAAAAGAAATCAATCAGCTGGAGAAAATGGAAGACGAGGTGGTGGTGGGTATGGAAGGAGGCTAGATTGATCTGAATGGTAGGAAGAATTGGATAGTGAGAAGGTAGAGTCCCTCTCACTAAACCATTGTGTTGTGATTCCTAAGAAGCTGGAGTAAAGTTGTAAATACTAAGAAGTGGAAAATTGTAAATATCTAATATAGTCAAAATTGTAATTATTCTACAGTGGAAAATTTTTAAAACTCAATAGATGTAAAATTATAAATATGCAGGCTCAGGATAAGTTATAATTATTTAAGTAAGGGCATAACTGTAATTTTATAAAAGTAATCTTCAACCTTCATAACTTGACCCAATGAGATTAGTCATTTATTAAGTAGATTTTATGATTTAGAGGGGCTTTGCTCGCTTTTCCAAAAACCAAGAGATTTATGTCATCAATTTGAAAAAAAAATATCTATGAAAGAGATAAAAATAAGAAGCTCCTCTAATAGTAGTATTATTAGATCCTTGACTTTTTGTTTGGTTGTTACTTTCACTTCACACTTCTTTGGAAGTGACCTAAGCAAATTTCTTACCATTTTAATATTAGTATAGGTCTTTTCAAGACCTTTGAGAACATTAATAATATCAATAAACCTAATATACATACCAGAAATGCATTTATCATGTTTCATTTGGAACAATTCATATTGGTAAGTTAGTATGCTGACTTTGCTTTCTTTAACTTAATTTGTTCCTTCATGAGTCAATTCTAGTGCATGTCAAATTTGTGTGCATTTTCACACATAGATACTATATTGAATTCATATCTCCCCAATGCAAAAAAAAATGACAACTTTATTACTTAAAAGTGATTAATCTTTTGTCATGGGGATCTCATCCCTCTTTCAACTTGGAAAAATTTATATTATATATAATTTTAATGGGAATGTATTGATCACATGAAACAATTTCCCATAAATTGATTATTTCAACCATCAAGAAAATTTTCATTCTTATTTTCCAATAAAGCTAGTCATTTCCATCAAAGAAATGAGCTCTACTAATATTTTGACCCTCTTAGTTAAAGCATGACAACAATGCTCCTAAATGTGCCATTTTGACCTTGCTATAGGACTTTGTTTGAAATGCTAACATACAAACCTATTATTATACCATTTGTTTGTTTGAAATGCTAACATACAAACCTATTATTATACCATTTGTTAGTCCCTAATGACACCCCAGAAGGGAGGAGAATTGAGTATATATAAAATGTTAACAATTTTCTAAAGAAAGTACTTAATTAACAACAATCAATATAAATAAGAATATGACAATTACTTAACGTAAATTAATTAGCCAATTAAATAATAGTTTAAAAAGTATAGGGAAAAGAGATAATGCAAACTAATTTATAGTGATTAGGCAAACAACCCTTACTTACCTCCACTCCCAAGACTATTATTGGAATTCTGCTATAATTCTTCTTACAAAGCGAAGAATAACCTTTGTACAATCTTTCTCTTCTTATAATCTTCTTCCAAGATGAAGAAGAACCTAATTCCAACTTAGATCACCCCCAAGGACAATATTCAACATCCTAAAAAAGTATTACAACTAAAAACTATCTCACTTTATCACTTGATAACTCCCAAACAACTCACTCACACAAATATGACAACTCAAATAATTGAAAAATTCTTTTAAATGTGTGTATAAACAGCCAAAACTTTTTTATGCTAAAACTAACGAGAAAACACCTATATATATTGTTTTGGGACCCAAAATAGTCGTTGGAACCAAGAACTAGCCATTATAACGGCTATATTTGACGCAATAGTTGACAAGTATAGTATACTAGTCAATTAGTATACATTTACCGCACTAGATTCACTAATCGTTAGACACTGGTCGACCAATAACCTATACTAATCGTCCAATATGACAAACTGGTCAACCAATACATCAACTAATGTTATAACAAATTCTTAATACTTTTGAACTCGCCCCTATATGCCCATTAAAATCCCCTCCTAGGATGATCTGCTCAGTTTTTGGGATTTTGTATAAGAACCCCATCCAACGCCTCCCAGAATGTACGTTTTTGTTGTCCGTCTGCATCAGCTTAAGGTGCATACGCACATACTATATTGAAAATCACACTGCTCAAAATAATTTTTGCCACATTAACCTGTCATTGACCCTCGATATCCCCACTACTCTATCCATGAGTCCTTTGTCCACTAGGATACTTACCTCATTCTGCTTCTGCGCACTTCCTGAGTACCACAATTTGAACCCCCTATCTCCTTTGCTTTGGCTCTTACCCACTTAGTCTTTTGAATGCACGCGATTTGTAGCCTATACTTATCTAAAACCTCTACCAATTCTAAGGACTTACTTGTGAGGGTCCCCCCGTTCCAGAGCATATCCTCATTAAATCATCTCCGTCTTTATTTTTGAAGGTTGCGCTTACCGACCCGCGTGTAATTAATATCTACTTTATTTTAATCTAATCATATTAGTTCTCCATTTTTATTAATCAATTCTTTTAATGACATTTGGAAACTATATTTAAAATGTCATTCTATTATAGTCAAGAATTTCTCATATCAACTCTAATCAAGAATAACTGAATATTCTTCCTAATTATTTCAAGGCAAAGAATCTTATATTAATCATTAAGCTACCTCCATATAATTCATGTCATATCTAAATGATTACTAATGGAGCTACACTAGACTAAGTCCTAAATAGTATCAAGACATAACAATTTATGTTATTCAAGTTAAATGATTACTTATACAATCATCACAATGAACATTTTCATAAACACATAAGTACTGTTTCATATGAAATTCTCATGTTAAATCAGTTTAATGAACTTGTCCTCTAGCAAGTACTTGCATCTTTGTTTAAGTACCTCCATATTTTAGTTTATAAGATTGGCTTTTTTTATAAGGAATAAATAAAACACGTGTTAGTCTTTCTATTCTATTAATGTTTAGCCTTAATTGAACAATGAATATCAATGAGTTAGGGATAAAACATAAATAAGATATAAATCTTATAATTAAGATCTCATTATAATTTTATGGATAAAAATATGAAGTTCCCTTTTAATTTAGAAACATAAAAAACCTTAATTTCTAAAGATAAGGAGAAAAAAAATCGAGTCAAAAGATTCTACAAAATTTTCCTTATATTTTTTAATTTTCTAGAAAATTTATTACTCTTAGACTTTGGTTACAAAATAATGATGAAATATACACTACATTAACTTTATATATGAACCAATCAAATGTTACTTATATGATAATTTATTCCAACTCTTAAATTTGAATTGAACTAATTAAATATGAAATTATTTTATTTTTCAAAAAAATAAAATTTGGGTCGGACCTCAAGCCAGGCCTAGGTCTAATCCGACTCATTAACATCCTTATTGTCCGTCCTACCGTAATAACTTTACACATGTACTTAGAACCTTTTAATACGACATAGTCGACGAAATACCGTTAAATTTTATTAATCCATAATTTCCAATGCATTCCTTCAAACATTTGGCGTGCATTTTGGATTTTGACACTTTTCATTTAACAGTGCAATCTGGGTTTTGGCGTGCAAGTGGAAAGTCTATGCTTCCTTCCTTTTGCTCGTCTTGTGAAACTCGTTTAGAGGTTTGTTCGCCGTAAGATGCAGGTTATGACGACAGCAACTTGACTTCGTTCAGAAGAAGAATAAAAAGAAGACAAAGAATAGTTTGAGGGACAATTCGTCTTCTCACATTAAAATAAAATTTCCAAATTTTTTTAAATTTATAAGTTACATGTGTGATTTTTTTCTTAAAATTTAAAGTACTAATTTGATGAAAAATGAAATTGAGCAATATTTAATAAATATGTTATTAAAGAGAACAAAATAACCTTTTTTTAAAAATAAATAGGTTGTGAAGAAAAAATAAGTTAACACTATTTTCAACTTTTCATTTTTTCATATCAAAAATAAAAAATATTTTTAGACTTTCTTTAGTCATAAAAATACAATTTATAAATACAAGAAAAGAAAATTTAAAAATTAATGAAAATTTATAATTATCAATTTCAATATATAATTTCAAGAAACATTTGAAAAAGTTTTAAAGTTTTACGTTGTAAATTTAAAAGACCAATTTTAAAAATCTCAATAAACTTCCCAATAGAGAAAAATTAAAAAAGATAAAAGTAGAGAATAATTATAATAGCTATTAAAATACATAAAATATTATTCAAAATCAAATTCTCTTCTTATAAATAAATGTTATTTCTTGTGAGTATTCAAAATTTATTGTTAACATTTTCAAAATCAAATTAACTTTAAAAATTCATATATAGAGAATATTTTATAATAATTTTATTATAAGTATATATATTTAGTAAATTCATAATTTTTGGATTTCCTATGAAAAATATTTTTATAAAACTATTTTTATTTTATTTTATAATATATTTATTTAAAATAAAAAAAGATATAAATAAACTCATCTTAATTTTACGAAGTCTACTTATTATTCTTTTAAATTAAAAAATTATTTATTAATATATAAATCAACTTTGATTAAACATCTATTTAAATTTACTTTGATTTTTCAAATGCATTAAGTTATAAATATATTTAAATGGCAAAAGATTTAAATATATTTTAATTATATAAATATAGTTATTTAAAATAATTAATATTGAGTTACAATAAATTAAAAAAAAAACAAAAATGAAAGAGCTCAGAAGCGCCAGAGTTTCATCTTTTAATCAGAAGGTCGTGATGAGCCCTACCCATCACAGAAGGCGCATTTGTCTTCACAGCTCTGCACGAATTGCACCAGCCGGGAATCGAACCCGGGTCTGTACCGTGGCAGGGTACTATTCTACCACTAGACCACTGGTGCTTGATGCATTAGCAATTATAAACATAGTAAACATTGTTTTCTCTAGTTAGGTACATAACTCGTGATTGTGCGAAGAGGAAGAAACGGTGAAAATAATATGGAAGCCAATGACACGAAGAAAAAACTTGAGGAGAACACTTCTGCTCTGCAGCTCCCTGTGAATCGCCATGGAAACCTCAAAACTGCTTCCAGCGATGAAAACCTCCTCAACATCCTTAACCACATCAAGTCGTCGAAGACCCCTGTAAAGTCTCTATTCCCCCATCTTCTCCCCTCCTCTGCGTCTTTTGTTTTCTTCAGAGACACCAATCAATTCATTCTTGTATCTTGCTTTGCAGGCGGTTATTAACTATGGCGCTTCATGGTGAGCCATATCACACGCACGCACGCACTCTCTTAATTATCTATTTTATTTTATGACTTCGTTTCGTGCATGTAAAGTGTTTGATGGTGTGCTTCTTTCACTTTGGTTACTCTAATTGTTTGGTTGTCAGGTGTGGCGTGTGTAGCCAAATACTTCCTGCATTTTGCCGCCTCAGCAACAACTTTCCGAAGCTTTCATTTGTGTATGCAGACATAGACGAATGCCCTGAAACCACTCAACACATTCGCTACACTCCTACTTTTCAGTTCTACCGTGACGGCGAAAGAGTTGATGAGATGTTTGGTGCCGGAGAAGAGCGCCTTCACGACCGCCTGTGGTTGCACTCATAATATTCTCATCCTTTCTCCACTCCTCTTTGAATCAACTTAGAGGTTATAATGTTCTTCTCGTTGTACTTGTGCTTGTACCCATTGTTTATATTAGATTTGAAGGTACATTCTCTGATTGGATTCGAATTCCCCATGTTGATTTGGTAGTATTTGTTATGAACTAGTATGTTATAAGGTAAGGCCCAATAAGGAAAAGGACCAAAACAAGTGCAGGCCTATGCAGAATGA
>JAOTBA010000005.1:35159163-35171449 GCA_025629845.1 Erythroxylum squamatum
CAACAATTCAATATTAATACAATAATAAATCACAAGCCAATTTCCACCATTCAATAATCAATAAATCACCATTTCAATTTTAATTTCTAATTCACTTCCAAATCCAATTTCCAATTCCAAATTGCAAAATGCCAAAATCTTATTCCAATTCCAAATTTAATTTACAATTCAATTCCAAAATCCAATTCCAATCCCAATTACAAATTTTCATTCCAATCCAATTCAAAAATTCAATTTCAATTCCAATTCCAATTCTAATTCCAAATTTAAATTTCAATCCACTTCTAATTTCCAATTCCAAAATCCAATTTGCTAAAATCCATTTCCAAAATCCAATTTCAAACTTAACTCAAAAATCACAAATATTACAACTCACAATTTCGGTTGACAACAACATCATTTCAAACCCCATAAATTTCCAATCCAACCGAAATCTGCTTCCCAATTTTTGCCCAAATCCATTCGGATTTGTCATTGTCTACCGAAAGCCACTACCAGTCTACCAAGCTTTCCCCCAAATCCAACACAATAACACCATTTTTTTCCTCTCAAATCCACCAACACAACAACACAGACAATCATAAACAGCTAAATGCCATGAAAATTTAAACAAACATCAAAAATCAATCGGTCTTCATCAAAGGACGAAGGGCCAGACGGTGTGCGCGAGGAGGACGAAGACGGAGAGAAGACGGTGTGCGGTGTGCGTGAGAAGGCCGGAGCCGAACGGTGTGCGCGAGGAGGCGGTCGGGCGTGCGGTGTGCGGTGAGGTGAAGTGACGATTGAAGGCCGTGGACGACAGTTGAAGCCCGGAGGTGAGGCGACGCAGGTGGCGAGGCTGGCCGGAGACGTCACACGCAGGAGTCGGGACGACGGAAGGGAGAGATGAAGAGAGAGGGAGCGTCGGCGAGGAGAGAAGAAGCTGAAGAGAGAGGGAGAGTCGGGGTAGATAAAATTATGGTTAAACTTTTTTTATTTGCAAATTAGTCCTTGGCGTTTTTTTTTTGCGAAACGACCCCGAAATATTTCGGTATTGACGGTACCGGCCGGTACCGACAAGAATTTATCCCCGGTAAGTTTATGCCAACACGGTACGAGATCCAGATCGTTGATCTGTCTGCTAGTTGTTTACAATTAGCAAATTATAACAACCTGTTTCCAGTGTTGGAATTACACATTATGTGGTGTTTTCGTACTGGAATTATATAGTGAATGAAGTTTTACCAAGTCAGATAATTAAGCGGTATGACAGAGTCAAAATATGGTAGCTCCACTTTGGAACTAGCTAGATTGATGGAGATGAGTGAGTCAAACACGAAAAGAAGAAGATAACCTAGAAATCGTACCAACCCCATGGAAGTTTGCCAAAAAAAAACTCGATCATGAGTCGAGTCCAACATAGCTGAGCAGCTATTTTATGCTTCTAAAGATAGCATTCGAAGGGCACTCTTTATCATTTATGAATAGTGGCATGTCTACTTATATCAAACAACGAGAATATGCATGGAAACTCTAGCTAGATAAGAAAGAATATATATGGTTAACAACTCCTTAACGGCAAATCCACTGGTTGAGACTTGAGAGGATTTTTGACCTTAGAACTCTTATTGTAGCGTGTGTTTTGGGTACTTGATTGCTTTGATCATGGACATAGACTCGTTTAGGTCACCCGACTCGCGCATTGGGATTATCATATCTTAATTCTTAAGGACTAATCCGATAATGAGACATTGTAAAACATGTACTAATTAATTATTTTTGGACTGCTCTCTAGTCAAATATCAATGCAGGTCCACACACTTTCTCTGGTTTCTAAACTTTGTACGTGTTGCATGTCCAATTAAAATAAACATGCAGGCCTTGCACGCAATGCATTTAATATATGTTTGATGATTTGGAAACAAAGGCAAAGGTTGAATTGGTCTCAGGAAACCAACAAATGGATTCTCTTCAGTCAACAGTAATCCCTTGGAAGAAACCCATTTTAAGTCTAGTCCCTCTCAATCATTTCAAAGTTGTGATGATTAAAAAAAATACCTTTTCTTCTAATACATTTGCTCACTTGATACCTAAAATTCAAAACAAATAATACTGTTTCTTCTGTTGCATATTTTAGAATGTATATGGTGCGCCACAGTCTTTCTGTTCACATAATATGAGGAATCCCCAACAGAGAAGAAAGATATATAAAAAGGTATTTGATTCGACCTAACTCATACCAGCTTTTCCTGAATAGTTCTATACTTATGTTTGCAGGTCAATTGCTGCATGTCTGTAAATAATTGTTTTCTCTTATTATGCCATTATTATACAATATCCTTACTGTAAAAGGATCTAGCATTGGAATATCGTATCAACTAGAAACAAGTGTAAAGTCCGATCCTTTACATTATTTCCTTCTTTAAGTTGATCATATCCATTTCACGACTTTTGGATTTTAAGGGGGAAAATTAAACAAAAGGTAGAAGACAAAAAAGTCCAAATGTTAAAGTGTGTATTCAGGAAGATGAAATTAAGAAGGGTGAAGTTGAAGCATGACTAATGTTATAGTTGACTCATGGTAATATGTACTTGCTAACCCAATTTTATTAATATGGGTTTGGCTAAACCACTTGAATAAGCTCGTTCTAAGCCTAATAAAGAGTTGACACTTTGCATTGCCAAATCCCCAGAAGGATTCTGCTAGTAGGGTTAGTGAAAAGCTGTTGGAAGTATATGTAGAGATGTCAACCATTTGCATCGGATAAGATACTAAAACAACAAATGGATAAGTACCAAATCAAAGGCAAGTTAAAAGAGTATAACCTTGTTATTGTTGTCAATACTTCGAAAGTAAACTATAGTCAGAAACGTTGAGTAAAGCATCTACTAGGATCTTACACTTACATAAAATATTATTCTAATATCTTCAATTCCATGGTTCAATTCGACATTATAATCTTCTTATAACACTATAATAAGGAAATACAGCTCAAACCTAGAAAAGTTTGAAATTAAACTTCATTAACTTTATGTTGTTTTTTTTTTGGTTCACTGTCAAATCGAAAATCTGCCAATAGAAGTGTAGAATCTTGATCGATCTTTTCTTTTACACATTTTCTATACACATCCCTTTCTTTAGCATCTATCGGTACTATGTACATCTTGACCGGATGGAATGGATAGACAAAGTCCTTTGCTCATGTTCACAATGAAAAAATGGATAAGAGTGCGGAAACGATACGCAAGTGATTTCACAAATTTGAAATTTCTCATGCCTCTAAAGGGGGTTCAAGCCTTAGACAAGACTGGTGGAAACTCAATTTCTACCCAATCAACTTCAAAATAATTTGCTGAATTGAAAGCCAAACATTGTCAAGATTTTGTATTTTGGAAGTTCACGATAAATCTTAAAATGTCATTTGTCATATGAACAGTAAATAGGGGGTATAAGACCAAAAGGTTCTATGTTTGAATCTCCCTATCTACGCTCTTTCGATCGAGTTTATCGTACAGGACTTGTCTAGTATGAAATACTCAGTTGACATGATTTATAGACTATTGCGTCAATCCGAAAATTTACCCAGTGCTCATCCAAAGGATAGCGACTGCGAATTTCATCCGTTTTCAAAAAAGTGGATGGTTGAACAGTATAAAACCCATGAAAGAAGTTGATTTCCTGAGTAGCACAAAATTAAAATTGTTTGCTATAGTGATTTGATATTGTAATTCGATATATTATAATGTACTAAATTTTGGATCTTTTTATTTTCCATTCCCCTTTTTATAAATCCCCCTATAGTATTAAATATTATTATTAGCAGTCATCAGGGGTGGATCTAGAATTTTTTTTGAGTGAGGGCAAAATTTTATTTTTAATGGGGAAAAAATTTTAATAGAAACAATTTTTTTTTATGGGGGTAAAACTTAAAATAATAATTTTTTACATAAAATTTTTTCAGAATAATGAGGAAATTTTGTGGATCCATCCCTGGCCGACATGGTTAATGTATTATTTTTTATGTTATAGGCAACCAATTGTGTAGGGACTGCACTCTTACCTCACGAACATGAAACAAGACTCCTGTGTTTAAGATTAATTATTTATTGATATACTGCAACAACAACAATAATTATTAAGAATTTTACTATTACATAAAATTTAAAAAAATCTAATAATACATATTATTACCCTCAATTACTAAAGAGATTGACTTTAAATAACTCGTAATTATTTATTGATATAATATCTAATATAGGTAAGTGTTAATTTGATTTGACAATATGGTAATTTTCTTTTTTTTTTTAATTACTCATCTCAGTACCACCGAATAGGTCAGTGTTGGATTTACACAACCAATAGGAAGTAATTCTCCACACAATTAAGTCAGCTGTCGGCTATTTATCTGATTGGTGCTTTTGGTAAAATTATAAAAGAGAGAAAGAGGCTAGGGGGAGACATCAAGACTATATTTAACTTAGAAAAGCTTAATGGTTTAGTGGAAAGTATTAAATTTTAGGGAAAAGAAGATGAAGCAAGACCCAAATCGTAAAATAGATATCAATGTCTTCTCTGGCTATGGGACTAAGGTCAACATGTAGGGTTGGAATAGAAGAGCAAGGAAAGCAAGGCACCAAGCATATTTTTCAATCTACATATTAATATCGTTGAAATAAACTCGATGGTGACATGTTAATTTTTTTACTTTATATCTCTAACAATGAATATAATTATCTTATCGTAGCTTATTTGTCGTACATCTGCCCTTAGAGTTTGTGCTTGGACCACACTTGCCCCATAAGTCTGCAAATATTGCTATCTTTAAAGTAACCATCAAAGGTCAGCCATGACATGGTCTAGTGTTTCATTTTGGTAGTATTTAAAACAAATAGGACCTAGTAGCGTTTTTGCGAAAAGTAAACTAATCCCATGTTTTGTTAAAGGTAAAGTCTTGTAAGAGTGGCAATAATGGAGTGCCATGGTGTCTAAATCCGGCTTCCTGTATAGTGCTCATTTTCACATGGTTCAAAATGTCCTATTCAGAGAAACCAAATAACAACTCAACTAGTTCTTATAATTCTTCTTCACCACAGCAATAAGGGTGCCTAAGCATTGGAATTGGACTTGTGTTTTCCTTTCGTTTTAGTTGGGAGGACATTAAAGCTTGCAATGGGAAGGATTTACCTTTACAACCTCCATTGCTTGTCTATTAATTGTTAAGAAATGAAACAGATTACAGATCATATCATAGGCATGTCAATAGGAAGATGGATAACAAAGTTTGACAACTCCACGGAGCCCTCAAGGAGTGTGCCTCGATAGTTGAGAGCGGGGCTTGGCTTCAGTTAGGTCCCAAGTTCGATTCTATGCTAGCCCCTCTTGTAATTAAGAGCCTGAGATAGCCGAGGTTTTACCTGTAAGTGGAGAACTAATTGGGCCCTTAATGATGGGATGCGCCCACTTAACCCGCCTGTAGGGTGGTGTGCTAATTGGACCTTCAGAGAGGTGTGCTCGCTTAGCCCGCCTACAAGATTTCTTCATATCCAAAAAAAAAAAAAAAAAAAAAAAAAATCTCCATAGAAACAAGATTGGCTCCACTCGGATGTGACATGAACCGAAATTTGTAGTCAAAGTAGGAAGGAAGCAGCAATTAATTGCCTCATGCATGTGATTTTTTTTTGTCACGAATGCTTGAAAGTTGAAACTATATATGTATATTCTTTTTTTTTTTGCATTAGATATATTCTTGAATATATATATATAATAATTTATAAATTATTTAATAAATTAATGGCTAAAAATTAGATAACAAGTTCAACTAGATAATCCTTAAGATATATATTAAATGTAATACAAATTTAACTTCTAATATTTGATAAATACTTGTAAAATTCGAATTACTTGAAGAGTTCTACGAATCACTTAGACCACTTGAAAGGAGCAAAACTATATTAATATGTACTGTCACTATAGTATATTGCTAATCACTGTTGACATGTGATAATTTTAGTTTGGAATGGTACGAGTACGACCTATCAACTTTATTCAATGGCGGGGTAACTGTTCCGAACATGCAGTCCCTTACAAAAAAGGAAAGAATAAAAGATTGTAAAAGGTAGGCCAATCAAAGCACGTTTCAGCATAATATGTATGGCACTTTGCTATCCTATGAATTACGTCACTCCCCCAAATTTTGGACATATTAATTGGCCCGACCAACATAGCTGACATGAATTCAAGCTTATACTTTAGCAGTAAATGAAACCCGGGTCTCATGAATTGGTCCAAGTTTGAAATTTTTCACTGGGAATAGACTTTAATTTCCCTTGGAGCATACAATGCATCCACTGCTGTAAACATTTTTAGTCTCACATCAACTCTTGACTAGTTATTAAGGCTATGTTTAGTAAGAGGTTTTATAATGGAATAGAATGAAATGTAATATTATTATATCGTTTGAGAGGAGGTTCTATAATAGAATGTAATAAAATAGAAGACGAGGGTCTCATATTATATCTCATTCCATCCTAAACAGTAAAAATAAAAAACCTCTAATTTGAGGAGTTTATGATGAAATATAAAATGATACACTATATTACATTATAAACCTTTCATCCAAACAACTTTTTACTGTATTACATTGTAAACTCTTTCATCCCTCCCAAGCAATATTTTTCTAATATTACATTCATTTACGTTCCATGCCATTATAAAATATTTCATTCCATTCTATTAAAAACTTTACGTCCAACTAAACATAGCCTAAAGTTAATTATAGTCTCTTATAAGAGCCTTCTAAAAATTTTCAAGAGCTTTTTTGGTTTTATTTTTATTTTTATAACTTCTGGTTTTGATTTTTTATTTTGGTTAAACAAAAATAAAAACTTGTTTAATTATTAGTATTAAAATAATTACACTTTTAATAATCATAATAATTAAATATTATATAATATACCATTATTATAAATTAAACAACTGATATTATATTAAATATTTTATAATATCATTAATAACGAATTCATTATATTTTATTAAAATAAAAAGTAAATAATAAAATTTTGTAAATTTTATTTATAAATAAATATTTATTATAATTATTAAATTATAATATATATTATTTTAATTTTAAAATAAATTTAAATAATAATTAAATAATTAAATAGTTTTAGTCTTAACTATAATTAAAAATTAATATATTAAATAATTAAATAGTATATGTTAGTTAATGACAATTTTAAATGAAGAGAAAATTGAAAACAGAAAATTGAAATTGTTTTTAATAGGTCATCTCGTTCTACTTTCATTTTTGTTTCCTGATTTTAATTTTGATTTATTTTCAAATAAAAATAAAAAATAAAATAGTTATTAATGTCAATATAATTATATTTTTAATAATAATAATAATTAAATGTTAAACAAAACTTTAAGTATGAATTAAGTTGTTTAGTTGATTTTAATCACTTAATAAATATTAACTTAAATTTTATTATATTTAATTGATATAATAATTAAATAAGCTATAAATTTAAATATTTATTTAAATATATTATTTTATGTATGAAAATTAAAATTATATTATTTATATTTGAAAATGTATTTCGTAAGCATTATAAATTTTTGATAGATAAATATTTTAAAATTTAAATTTATTTATCAAAAATAAAAGTAAATAAGTACAAAAATATTTTGGGAAATTTAAGTATAATTTCTTAAATAGTCACTCGGATTGAATTCATTAATTGATTTTGAATTATTAATTAATTCATTCATTTAAAATACAAAATTTTTAAGTTATAATATTCTTTCAAAAATTTATTGATACATCATCATCATCATCTAAATGAAGTCCCGTGAAGGCTCGAAATTTAGAGAGGTTCGATCGCACCAAACTTTATCCGTATCTAATAATAGAGAGGATGTTTACTGACACATAATCTTAAAGATAATTATTGCTTGATAATCTATTATTAAAAAATTAACCAGACTTAGCTTTTAGTTCTTTTAGTTAAAGAGCGAATCATTCAGATGTAGTCTATGTAACATGACGACTACACATTTGAACCCAACAGTGTCATCCATTTTTTTTAAAGAACGTAGATAACCATTAGACTATTAGTCGGCTGCGTATATAAACAAATGCGATTGAGGTATACTTTTACTTTTAGTTTGGGAGGGAATTTGTGTAAGTATAAAACTCTGTTTTCTTGGTACCACTTGTTAGCCTTATACCTCACAACAAGCCCTGGCTTAGAATAATTCAAAGCTTGGAGATTAAATATACAATCGACATAATCATGTGTACTAATCCAATAATAAAGAAATGCTTCCGTTATGTACCACTGCAGCTACACCTTGTTGAACAGTAAGTTGGTCCAGGAGCACCTAATCATTGTATCGTTGTCATGATCTGATAATGAGTTTTAAAGAAAGGAAATTTACGCCATGCAACTTGTGTATTATTTTCTTTTCTTTCCCTTCTGTTCTTAATCAACGTGGAATACGCATGAAAGCACAATTATGAGGCAAATTGAAAAGAAAAATGACGAGATGTAGTATTTAATTAAGAGACCACAAAGGGGTTTCTGATTTTTCATTGGAGCTAACCTATGACCTGACCTATTATCGGGGAAAGAAAGGAATAGGCTTTGGTTGTGACTTGCATATATAGTATAAGGTCTGTATGTCATTACTTGAGTAGACTTTGGATTCCGTTTATAACTAGAGAAAGAGAGCAGAAAAGAGGGGTAGCCATGGAAGCACACTTATTGGTGGTGATTTGTTTATGATTGACAAATCATCACATAAAGAGTTAGAAGCTGATAATTGAAATTAAGGAAGGCTTCTCCTTTGACTTATGTTATCTCTTAATAAATCTAGCTCCCTCGTATCCTAAAACCCAAGTCTTGTAAAGGAACAAAGGCAAGTTTCTCACATCCTTCAAGCTTGTTGGTTTTGAAAGTTGTCCTTGTTAAAAATAGAGAAAGAGAGACAGAGAGGGAGACGGAAAAGGGTATGGGGAGGGCACCTTGTTGTGATAAGACTAATGTGAAGAAAGGGCCATGGTCACCTGAAGAAGATGCAAAGCTCAAGGAGTTTATAGAGGAACATGGGACTGGAGGCAATTGGATTGCTCTCCCACAGAAGGCTGGTAAGACATTTCACTTCTTCTTCCCTTCTGCTATTGCTGGTATTTTGGATAAATGACAAATATTGCCATGAAGAGAAATTACTACCTTAATCCTTGTTTGGTTATGATCCAACCCCTGTTGAATCAGTATTGGCATTGTTACAGGGCTTAAAAGATGTGGCAAAAGCTGCAGGTTAAGATGGCTAAATTATCTGAGACCCAACATTAAACATGGAGAATTCTCAGATGATGAGGACAGGATAATCTGCAACCTATATGCTAACATTGGAAGCAGGTATTCCACCCCATATTCATTTACCTCTTCAGAATAGTGAATAGTCTATGTTTCACATGTTCATCTTTCTCTTTCTGAACAGAATTCGCATACTCCATGAATAAAGCTAAATTCGGAATGAATTTTTTCTTCTCACTAATGTATCCCAAGCTCTGAACTCCTCTTTAGAAATGTACAATGAGCACTGATGAGAAGTTTCTGTGTCCTCGTGGAATTTTTCCAATATTAATATGCAGGTGGTCAATAATAGCAGCTCAATTGCCAGGAAGAACAGATAACGACATAAAGAACTACTGGAACACCAAGCTCAAGAAGAAACTCATGAGACTGCTTAATTCCACATCTCCAATAGGACCTCATCACCAAGCTACTAGTTTCTCATCTCTTCTTCAGGCTACAGCATTGTCACCATCCACACAACTTTCATCATCATCCTCCTACAGACGCAGCAATCACACTTATTACGGTTTATCTGGTCCTGTGAATGATCCTACTTCGTTTTCATCTAGTCCTTTGAGCAACAGTTCTTTTACATCTAATTCTGTGCTTCAACCCCAAGAAAGCTTTGTTAGTCCCATGCAACATAATTACCAAGTCAAAGAGAGTCTGCTGATGTTTGGAGGTGAAGCTAGTTGTAGTTCCTCCGATGGCAGTTGGAACAACCAGATCAATCATGTTAAGGAGTCAGAATACGGATACATTGCTGGTAACAGCGAACAATCGGGGTTGCAGAATTATTTGCACAATGGGATTGAAGAGGATCATAAATTACTGCTACCAAGTGGTGGTGCTGAGGAATGGAGTCATGAGAAGCAAAATGGATTATGGGTTGATAATCCATCAGACTATGGTTTTGAGGAGATTAAGCAACTCATTAGCACTAGTAGTTGCAACAACTTTTTGTTTGATGATAACAAGACAGAGGAAAAGATCATGTACTACTGATGCTGACTCTCAGAAAAACTCACAAAAAGATATGAAATGGTAAGAGAAGAGCTTAACAGATTCAGATTTGGACTCAGTTTGTGGGGGAAATGAATTTTTTTCTTCTTTTTTTTTCCAGTAATTGAAGCACCTTTTTTACATAAATGAAAGTTGTTTACAAGAAATGAAGTGTTAATCTCATCTATTACTGTATTATTTTCATGTTGTTATATTGAAAATTTTAAAACTACGATAACAATCTCTAATAAGATTATTCATTTGTGAGCCGAAGGTCCTAGTTTCAAGTTACGGAAACAATTTCTTTATAAGATATAAACAAAAGGTTACATATAATTGAGGATTTTTACTCGACCCGTGTAATCAGAGAATCTTGTGTATTGGATTTATTATTATTATTTAAATAATGTAAATTATTAATATTATAATAATAACATGAATAGGCAGGCATCAAATCATGATCAGCATAGTTTAAGGGCTTAAAGTTTAAGTAAAAGTGAGTTCTAACTAATAAGAGGAATCAGTCCGAACAACAAATCTATTTCTAATCAGAAATATAGTGCTTAGTGATGAGTAAGGTTGACACATGGGAACTGTGTCCCCATTAGTGATAACCCTCTGATTAGACCTCTGACCTTGTGCACAAAAACAAATTCAACTTGAGAAGCTTAAATAAAGGTTAAAAATCAAAGATTGTATGTTTTCAAACAAGAGTAAGCCAATGCTGAAAGATGGTTGCATTGACCTTTTCACCATTTTGTTTGCTTCTCGGGTTAAAACATTAGACTAACGGGGTCTGCCAGCTATAGGCATTTATTGTCTTCAAAATATTGGGAAGGATTTTCTAGGCATGTCTTTTCTAGTGGAGAGTAAACTACAAGGTCAATAAAGTTTGGCAATGGCACCTACTTATCCACCAACATTTTAATTAAGCTTTTTTTTTTTCTAGATTCGAGAAAATCTCGTAAGCAGGC
This sequence comes from Erythroxylum squamatum, assembly GCA_025629845.1. NCBI lineage: Eukaryota > Viridiplantae > Streptophyta > Magnoliopsida > Malpighiales > Erythroxylaceae > Erythroxylum > Erythroxylum squamatum. The sequence goes on from JAOTBA010000005.1 coordinate 35,170,482, forward strand.
TAAGCGGGCACACCTCTTCGAGAATCTAATTGGCGCACCACTTCACAGGCGGGCTAAACAGGCGCACCTCATCATCGAGGGCCCAACTAGTTCTCCACCTACAGGTAAAACCCCGATTATCCCAAGTTCTTACAAGAGGGACTAGCATAGAATAGAACTTGGAACCTAACTGAAGCCAAGCCCCGCTCTCAACCATCAAGCCACACCTTCAACGAGTATACAAGTTCTCATTGTTGAATTCCACCAAGCTTTACTGCAATTCACTCACCAGTAAATTATTATTTACTTATCACATAATTCTTCTTATTATATTTATTTTCTATTTACTACATAATAAAAAGGAATAAAAATAAGTGATAGTTTTTAAAATATAAATATTTGAAATAAAAAATTATTCCCGTGTATTAAAGCTTGATAAAATATACAAATTTCATCATAATCACTTTAATTAAAGGTTGTTCAAGTTTAAGCAAATGATCAATAGTCAGAAACCATGCAATTCAGGTGGTAAGTATATACTATAGGAGCCCACAGTTTGTATTTGGGAGGTGGGGATCAGAAACAGACTGCAGCACCTAAGACTCTAGATGATAAACATGTTAAATTTGAATACGTTTTATGTTGGATGGACAGATGGTGATAATTATGGATCTGGGATTTTCCTTCTTTTTGTTTTTCCTAGTTTCATGAATTTCTGTTAATTATTAGTTCATTTTTTAATTTACAATGAGTGTTTTTTGGTTGCTGGATTGTGCCAAAACTAAATTACATAAAAGAGTATGGGATGAAAATATCATTTTAGGATAGTTACGCTAGATAAACAACAACATTAAGGGGGTGCTTGTTTTGTAGGTATGAGAAATAAGGAATGAGAATGGAATGAAAATTAGAGCTTGGTAGGGAAGTATGATTGGAGAGGAATGGATTTGATTACCCATTATTGGGTATTACTCCATTCCCCTCATAAT
>JAOTBA010000005.1:35208337-35220040 GCA_025629845.1 Erythroxylum squamatum
TGAATATATGAAGCTGGATGAGAATTTGGTGTGAGATTTTGGATTGTGTAAGAGATTTTGGATTGTGAATGACGTGAAAATTTAACTTTCGTGGATATAAACAAAATTGCCGTGGAAATAAGGGCTCCCTAATAATAATAATAATAATAATAATAATAATAATAACAACAACAATAACAACAACAAAATCCAAACCTGATTGCAGAGATGGTTAGCAGCACCAAGACCACCCCAATTTGTGACTAGTCACGGGGTGAATAATTGACTAGCTCAAAACAATATAAATGATAACGAAAAGCAACCAAGAATTGAGGATAGAATGGTCATTACCAAATAGCTAATTCAACTGTTTAGTCCAAAATGCTCCACATCCGTAGCTTTTCACAAATTAGCTAATTGGGTTGAATCAGTCAAATCAACCAACCAACAACTAAACAAATTAAATAGCTTCTTGATAAAGTTAATCAATTGATTTTGGTCGATCAACTAAAAGATAGCTCCTCGAAAAGGTGTGCCCGCTTGACTCGCCTACGAGATTTCCTCGAATCCAAAAAAAAAACTAAAAGACAGCTAATCAGCCAACAACTAAACGGGCCAATGTCAATGACCTTTAGAACTTCAGTTCCTGAATCTGCAACTCTAAGAAAACAATTCCAACTCCCTCTGTAGAAAACAGAGAAAATAGGAAGAGAAAACCTCCGTTTCTCATTCATCATATGTGATTATATACAACAAACTCCTAAACAAGTAAACTCCTAAAATTGAGCAACAAGAAATCTCTAAAATATGAAAGATATCAATACAGATATATACAAAATAATATCCCCATAAATATGCCTAATACCCCCCTCAAGTTGGAGCATGAATATCCAAAATGCCCAACTTGCGAAGAAGAAAATCAAACTTGTCTTTGCACAAAGCCTTTGTAAAAATATCAGCAAGCTGAGCTGAAGTGTGCACATACACTGTGACAATATTCCCAGCACTTATCTCATCACGAATGAAGTTACAATCGACTTTTATATGCTTCGTACGTTCATGATAAACTGGGTTAGCAGCTATGTGCATCGCTGCCTGACTATCACAATAGAGACGCATAGGTCCAGAACAATCAACACCAAGAAAACCCAATAAACTTTGCAGCCACTTAAGTTCACAAGTTGTGATTGTCATTGCTCGGTACTCAGCTTCAGCAGAGGAACGAGAAACGGTCTGTTGCTTCTTAGTTTTCCAAGAAATGGGTGAATTACCCAAGAGAATGAAATAACAATGAAAGACCTTCGTGTCAAGGGACAACTAGCCCAATCGGAATCACAATAAGCATACAGATTCAGATCACAATTTGAACCCAAAAATATGCCTTGTCCTAGATTGCCTTTCAAATACTGCACAACACGCAAAGCTGCGTCCCAATGATCTTGCTTTGGCTACTGCATAAATTGAGCAAGAGTATGAATACAATAAGACAACTCGGGGCGAGTGATAGTCAAGTGAATAAGCCGTCCCACCAAGCGTCTATATGGAGTCAGATCTTTCAAACTCGCACCAGCAACAAGAGCTAGTTTGTGGTTTTGTTCAAGCGGAGTTACAGCCGATTTAGCCCCTAATAAACCAGTTTCAGATATGATATCCAATGCATATTTACGTTGGCATAAGAATATACCATCAGAATTACGAGCCACCTCTATCCCCAAGAAATACTTAAGAGGTCCCAAGTCCTTCATTCGAAAACATTGGCTCAAATAATCTTTGAATCGCTGGACAGTTACATCATCATTCCCAGAAATAATAAGATCATCAAAGTAGACGAGAATATTTAACTGAACATCCCCATCTCGAAATTGAAACAAAGAGTAATCGGAGATTGATTGAGAAAAGCCAAACTTTTTCAAGGATTCTGCTAGCTTAGCAAACCAACATCGAGGAGCCTGTCTCAATCCATACAAGGATTTTTGAAGTTTACAAACCTTGTCCAAAGAAGAAGAAGCGAAACCTGGTTGCATCTTCATGTACACTTCTTCATTAAGATCACCGTGCAAAAAAGCATTTTGCACATCCATTTGATGCAAACTCCAATTCTTTGCAACGACAACAGCAAGTAAAGTACGCACTGTAACCATTTTCGCTGTGGGAGCGAAAGTCTCATGATAATCGATTCCTTCAACCTGATTATTGCCAAGAATCACCAATCGTGCTTTACATCGCTCAATGCTTCCATCAGAATGATATTTGATTTTATAAACCCACTTGCTGCCAATAGCTTTCTTCCCTAGTGGCAAATCCACTACTGTCCATGTGCCATTGTTCTCAAGAGCCTGTATTTCATTTCTCATTGCCTCTCTCCAACAATCTTCTTTGGCAGCTTCAGCATATGAAGTAGGTTCACGTCCTGCAGTAATACTTGCCAAAAAGCACCGGTGTTGTAAGGAAATCTTATCATAATTCACAAAATTTGATATAGGATAGAGAGTACCTGAGGAAGTTGATTGGATTGGTGAGCACATAGAGGGGCTTAATTTGATGGTGTGAGTCACATAGTCTTTTAAACGAACAGAAGGTAATTTAACTTGCTGTCCCTTTCCTAAGGGTTCTACTGAAGCATCATCATTTCCCACACCATTATTTTCCAAGTTTCCCTTTTTAGTGCTTTCCAAGTTTCCCTCTTCAGTGCTTGTGTTCACAACAGTCAAGGTCTCTACATCACAAGTTTCCTCAACGTCTCTACCCTTTTTGATGACTTAGCCTTCCCCATCAACATGACCCAATTCCTCACTATCACCATACCATCCTTGAGCACCTAATTTGTTCAAATCAACAACAAAGACATTTTTATCGGCATATGGAAAATCAGTTTCAACAAACACAACATCTCTTGAAACAAAATATTCACAAGTCTCCAAGTCATATAACCTCCATCCTTTCTTTCCAAATGGATACCCAACAAAAATGCATTTGCGACTTCGACTAGCGAATTTATCTTTGTCTCGATTCAAATGATGACTATAACAAAGACAACCAAATGTTCGAACATTTTTGTAAGATGGATGCTGTCCAAATGGAATTTCATAGGGAGTTTTACCATTTAGAAGTAGAGATGGAGTTCTATTAATTAAATACCCAGCCGTAAAAACACACTCACCCCAAAACTCAATGGGCAATTGTGCTTGAAATCACAGTGCTCGTGCCACGTTCAGAATATGGCGATGTTTTCTTTCCACTCGCCCATTCTGTTGAGGAGTCCCAACATAAGAAGTTTGATGGAGAATACCATTTTCATCAAAGTAATTTTTCAAACTCACAAATTCACTTCCGTTGTCACTTCTAACAGTCTTTACATCTTTCTTAAATTGCCTTTGAATCATTGCCATGAAATTCTTAAGAACAGTACCTACTTCATGTTTTCCATTCAACAAGTATATCCACACAGCACGAGAACAATCATCCACAATAGTGAAAAAATAATTTGCTCCACAAGAAGGCGAAACTCTATACGGTCCCCACAATCACAATGTATCAAATCAAAACATTCTTTAGCTTTATTATCACTAGAAGAAAACACTTCTCTTGTTTGCTTAGCTCTAAAACAAACATCATAAGCCTTATTATTATATTTATCAAATCGAACCATTTCAGGAATCAATTCTAACACCTTAGAAGAGGGGTGTCCCATTCGCCTGTGCCAAAGCTCAAAAGACACAATTCTGTCCATCTTGTAAGCATGAAGTGGAGCTGCTTCTTTGAGAAAATAAAGCCCCTCACGTTGCTCACCCGCCCCAATCACCTTCTTTGAAATTTGGTCCTGTATAACACAAGTTTTTTCAGTTAGTTGAATTACCAACTTTGAATCCCTAAGGAGCTGTGATACAGAAATTAAATTGCATGTTAATTTTGGCACAAAGAGAACATGCTGCAATTTTAATGCTCCTCTAAGAAAAACAGTCCCTTCTTTCACGGCCATGGTCTCCATTCCATTAGGCAACCCAACCAAACATGGCACAATGTCTCTCACTTCATCCATACAAGCATATGCCCCAGTCATATGATTGGAAGCTCCGGAATCAATAATCCAGGGCAGAAGATTTTGCTTACCCATCAACCTTTCATTAGTACCAGCTTTGTGAGAGTTTAGCATTCCTAGCAATGTGGCCCACTGCTCATCATTCAAACCCATAATTCCTTTTCTATCTGCATCAGTTGCGGAAGCTCTTCCACCATCAGTTCCAGAAGTTTGAGTTGCGTTTGCTCGTGGAAGTCCTGTCTTATCTTGTCCACCATCAGTACCGCGTTTACGCCCTCCACCACGTCCAGAGAAAGTCATTCGTGGTCTATTTCCCCACCATTCAGGGTACCCTATCAGCTGAAAACAAGAATCTGCATCATGTCCTTCCTGTTTGCAATTTGGGCACACCACATTCTTATCCTTTGTGCCCCCCCCTGAATGTCTACTTCCTGTTTGCATCACAAAGCTCATTGGATTCCCTCTTTCTTCTTTTGAACGAGTCACTGTCCGCACCCTTTCTTATTGCACCACCATCGCGTACACTCGATTCAAATTAGACAGTGGCTCAGTACTTAAGATATTGGAACGTACCGTTCCATAGCCTTCTTCGTCTAATCCCATTAGAAATTGATGAACCCTCTCCTCTTCACGCTTCTTTTCCAAATCAGCTGTTAAGTTGCATCTGCATCCAGTACAAGTACACGCCGGTATCTTGTCATAATTTTTCAATTCATCCCAAATCGTTTTAAGTTGACCATAATAGGCAACAATGGCCTGCCCATTCTGTTTGCAGTTTGCCAAATCTGACCTCAATTGCTGAACACGAGGTCCATTCCCAGTAGAAAACTGCTCCTTGATGTCATCCCACAAATCTTTCACAATCTCTATATGTGAAATAGTTGAGCGAAGTTTGGGTTCAATGGTATTAAACACCCATGATACCAGCATAGAGTTCACTGTCCATCAATCTTCGATTTCCAGTGAATCCTCAGCTGGTTGTTTGATATTACCATCAACAAAGCCATATTTCTTCTTGGCACGGAGTGCAGTCCACATAGCCCTTGCCCACTCATCATAATTGTCTCCTCTCAATTGAACTTGAGTAATCACATTGCCTGGGTTATCATTCGAAGTGAGAGTATAAGAGTTTGAAGGTTTCTTGTCTGAGGCAGATTTCTCTTCTTCTTTTGATGGGTCAACCACAGCTCTGATACCATGTAGAAAACAGAGAAAATAGGAAGAGAAAACCTGTGTTTCTCATTCATTGTATGAGATTATATACAGCAAACTCCTAAACAAGTAAACTCCTAAAATTGAGCAACAAGAAATCTCTAAAATAGGAAAGATATCAATTCAGATATATACAAAATAATATCCCCAAAAATATGCCTAATACCCTCAGTCACCTCCTCCATGATACTTTCATTCTGACTATCCTGAGTCAAATCAGTTTTCTAATTTTCCTTCTCATCACCTTTCTTTAGCATCAGCTTCAATTCATTCATATCCTTCTCAGCCACCAGGCTCTTGCAATTTCCACCAATTTTATCATTTTCACCCATCACATCCACATGTCGATTTTTGAGATTGAAACCATCAGTCTCTGCTCTATTGAGACTGGTCTTTCGCGTTTCTCGTATACATTAAAGAAATTCAAGAAACCCCTATCGAGCTGGATTAGGAGGCAAAGGCGTTTTCAATGACATAGAAGACGTAAGGTAAGGAGATTGCGAACCAAACTAAGTCATCATTACTCATGAAGAAATATGAATGAATACTTGAAGTCAAGGTCTGGAGATGGAAATGGTTGGGGTTGATGGGATTCTACAAATCAAAATCTTTGTCTATGTATTACTCATCTTCTTCATAATCAAACCGAAACTTGAGGTGGGTATCAGAGATTGAACTCGAGTGACACAGAGTCGACGGCAGTAGATTGTCGATTCGTAAAGTTGTGCAACCCATGAATTGGAAATGTTAAAACTACGCAAGCCCGTCTTGTTTTGGTCTGATTTTCAGAGAAAATGGAAGGTTGTTCTTCATAGAAACCAAGGCTCGAATGAGAATTTAAGTTGGTCTCCAAAAGAATTGTCACATAAATAAAGTTATTTTCTTTAAAATGAATTAAATTAATATTTGACATAAAAATTTAATTACCTCTTTTCACGTGTCATTTGGAAATAATATCTCTGTTAGTTAGGGATAAGATTGCATATTACTAAAACTCTTCAGAACTTATATATTAGTGAGATTCCTACTGTTATTATTGTAGTTGTATAAAAATTTAATTACATCTAACGTTCAAGTAGCATTGCGTTAATTTTGTTAATGGAGAGTATAGGGTTGAGTTATTTATGTGAAAAAATAAAATTTTAAAATTTTTATTATTATTTTAAAAATTTTAAACTATATTTATAAAATTTCAAAAAAATTTAATAATTAACCCTTAATTATTTCCAAACTATGATGAATTCGAGTAATACTAATAGAATAATAGTAATGGATTCACGAGCCTGGTTACCTTATACAAATAATTAAAAAATCTAATTAGTTTAGCCGATTCAACCGTAAAAACTTTGAATCATTTAATTTTATGGTTCGATTTTTAATTTTTTAGTTTGATTTATTTTAATAACTTGTGTTATTAAAAATCGATTAGTTTATTAATTAATCGGTTAATTTTCATAAATTAATAAATTCTTATAAACCAAAATAAATCAATTAATTTTTATTTAATAATTTTTCAACTAAACTTTAAATTTTTCGATTGATAAAAAAATCTATTCAATCATATTTTTAATTTTTAATTTTATTCTAAAGAAATTTGTGGGAATGATTTTTTGTATTTTCTCATTGAAGGAATAAAAAATATATACACAATACAACCCAATAACTTCCTAATTTAGAGTACCTAAATAGTTTTAAAAAAACCCAACATCTCCTAAGAACATTATAGATATATATGTACATCTAATGATTCCATAATTATCGCAATACTCCCCTCAAGTTGGAGCATATAGGTCACAAATGCCCAACTTGCAAAGAAGATATTTGAAACTGTTGTTTCTCGAGAGCCTTGGTAACAATATTAGCGAGTTGCTCCATGGTCCGCTTATGAAAAGTGGCAATATTGCCAGCCTGTATCTGATCATGCACATAATGACAATCGATCTCGATATATTTAGTATGATCATGGCACACGGGATTCGTAGATATGAGAAGAGTTGCCTTACTATCACAAAATAAACACATGGGTGTGGATGAGGTACACCAAGAGAAGTAAGAAGCGACTTAAGCCATGTGAGCTCACAACTAGCAGTGGTCATAAAGCGGTACTCAGCTTCAGCAGAAGAATGAGATATAATAGGCTGCTTCTTTGTCTTCCATGAGACCGGAGAGACACCTAATAGGATGAAGTAATCAATAACAGAACGTCGCGTCAATGGACAATTTGCCTAATCGGAATCACAGTAGGCATTGAGATGTAAATCACTATTACGACGTAGCAGAAGCCCTTGACCAGGATGCCCTTTAAGGTATTGTAAAACACGAAGAGCAGCATTCCAATGAGCATCCTTGGGACATTGCATAAATTGAGCAAGAGTATGTACCACGTAGCAAAGTTCTGGATGGGTGATTGTCAAATAGATGAGGCGACCAACTAACCATCGATAATGATCAGGTTCAACAAATTCAGGCCTAATAGCAAGCATAAGCTGATGATTCTGCTCAATAAGGAAGTCACACAATTTGGCACCAAGTAAACTAGCTTCAGAAATAATATCCAACGCATATTTGCACTGAGAAATAAAGAGACCTTTAGGATTACGTGCAATCTCAAGACCAAGAAAATACTTCAAGGCTCCTAAGCCTTTCATATAAAAACAGGCACTCAAATATGCTTTAAAATTAGCAATTACATCAGAATGATTGCCTACAATAATAAGGTCATCAACGTAAACCAGAACATGAAGCATAATACCGTTGCGCTGAAAAGAAAAGAGGGAATAATCTACATATGTCTGAGTGAAGCCAAAAGGTTTACGAGCATTGGCAAGTTTAGCAAACCAATTCGCAGTGCTTGACGAAGGCCATAAACGAGAAACCAAGAGGAAGCGTCCTGTATACTTCCTCATCCAGATCACCATGAAGAAAAGCATTATGAACATCCATTTGATGTAGTTCCCAGTCACGAATAACTGCTACAGCTAAGAAAACACGAATATAAACCATTTTTGCAACAGGAGAAAACATTTAATTATAGTCAATACATGCCACTTGATTGTTACCAAGAACAACAAGACAGGCCTTAAGACACCCAATGGTGCAATCAGAGTTGTACTTCAACTTATACACCCACTTACTCCTAATGACCTTCTTACCAGGCGGTAAATCCTTAATTACCCAAGTCCCATTATTCTCAAGAGCTTCTATCTTTTTGCTCATGGCTTCAGGCCAATTAGCATCACCAAGAGTCTCTGAAAATGTTGTAAGCTCATGTCCTGCAATGATGGTCCCAAGAAATGAGCATAGGAAGCATAAAAGTTATTGCAATTCACATAATTAACAAGAGGATAAGGTGTACCAAAGGACGATGAAGTCGCATGTGGTGTTGAAGAGGAGACAATGTCTAAGCATCAGGCCGTGTGACAAATATAATCTCATAAAAGAACAAAAGGTTGTTTGTCACGAGAACTATGATGAGGAGCTTCATCCAAAGGCTGCTAAGTTTCAATAGTAAGGGATATAGAGGGGTTAACATCACTCCCCCTCTTGTCAGGACTGAGTGAAACAGCTGGGGGTATAAGGGATGCGCTCCTCCTTATTTCAGTATCAAAAATTGCTGGGTGTGGCGATAAAGAAGCAGGAGTAGGTAAGCATTACTGGGGTTGAAGATCAGTAAATGAAATTTTTTTTCATAAAATACCACATCCCGCTAAACAAAGAAATCTCCACTTTCAATATCATAAAAACGTCATCCTTTTTTTCCATAAGGGTACCCAACAAATATGCATTTCTGACTACGAGAATTGAACTTATTTCGATCTCGAGAAATTTTAGAGGCAAAGCAAAGACACCCAAAAATACGTAACTGGTTATTTGAGGGTGGACACCTAAAAATAATTTCATAGGGAGTTTTTCCTTTGTGAAGGGGTGTCGGAGTGCGATTTATGAGATAACCTGCAGTAAGAATACATTCCCCCCAAAAATCAAATGACAAATTTCTTGAAAACGGAGGGCTTGAGTAGCGTTAAGTATAAGATAATGTTTATGCTCGACCCTACCATTTTATTGAGGGGTACCAACACACTAGGTCTCAAATAAAATCCCTTATTCCGCAAAAGAATTCTCCAAACAAGTAAATTCAGTTCCATTGTCACTACGAATTTTTTTAACCTTCTTATTGAATTGTGTTTGAGCCATAGCACAAAAGATTTTAATGATTTTTCTGACCTCAGTTTTCAACCATCAAATAAACCCAAACACCCTGTGAATAATCATCCATATTTGTCAAAAAATAAGAGGCACCACACGAAGATGGAATACTATAAAGGCCCCAAACATCACAATGAATCAACTCAAAATTTTTAGTAGTATGATTAGAACTCATGAGAAAAGAAACACGAGTTTGTTTTGCTTTAAAACAAATATCATATGGTTCATCTTTATTCCTATGACAATCAAAACTACCAACCCCAGGAAGAGAAGAAACCAATTTGATGAGAAGGGTGCCCAAGACGACGATGCCACATTTAATAAGTATCTGTACTAGTCGCAGAATAATGGCCAACATGTGACGTCATCGCCCGAAGCCAATAGACTCCATTCCTCTCTTCACTCGTACCAATCACCATCCTCGAAATACGGTCTTGTGTCACACAAATTTTGGTAGTTAATGTGACTATGCAATCATGAGCTTTAATCAACTGAGCAAACGAGATCAAGTTACAATTCAACCGCGGAACATATAACACATTCCGAACTTGGAGAGTATTACTGAATATCACTGTCCCTTCCTGAACAACATTAGTATTTGTACTCAGGTAATGTAATAGGAGAGGGAACTATGTATTGAAGATCAATGAGCAAATACTTTTATCATCAGTCATGTGATGAGAAGCACCGGTATCTAATATCCAAGAAGAAGAAAGCTTACCAATAAGTGTTTCAGTGGAGGGGGCCTTATTATTATTATTAGTAAATGACTTAAAGCATATTAAGCACTGTATTCCATTTATCATCATTAAGGACAGAACCAAGCGCATTCCGATCCTGAGAAGAAAGATGAATGGCTGCCCCATTCTAAACTGACGAGGATTGTGATGCACTTTGAGCATAATTGGCAACCCCGACACTCATCCCTTGACCACACCCACCAGATACAGTACCTTCATGACCTTTACCACGCCCAGATGAGTTATTGTTCACGCGTGGCCCTGTCCACCAATCCGGATAGCCAATGAGTTTAAAGCATGATGTTACCTTGTGGCCTGGTCGGTTGCAGTTCAAGCAAAATCCTTTGTCATTTTGACTGTTGGATGCTTACGAAGAAAACGAGGCTGCCTGAACAGCAAAACTAATAGCTTTGCTCCGCCCTTCCTTCCCTCTAGTCATATTTTTGTGTCTCTCTTCTTAAACCACAAGAGCATAAGCACGATTCAAAGGCAGAAGCGAATCTTGAGCAATAATGTTAGAACAAATATTTTCATATTAATCATCATCCAAGCCCATCAAAATTGATGAACTCGGCTTTCTTTAGATTCTTTACCGAGTTCGTAGTCCGGTTGCATATACACTTACCACAAATGCAACCTTTGATCGGAGTCTACATAGAGAGTTTGTCCCATGTTTTCTTGATTTTCCCATAATACGCAGTAACGCTCTAGCCATTTTGTTCACAATAAGCCATATTAGAAGTCAATTGTTGTATAAGGAGGTCATTGCCAATGGAAAAATGTGGCATTAATCATCTTAGAGATCCTTCACCGTGTCATAATAAGTAATAGAGGAATGTAGAGTAGGCTTAACATAATTAAATCCCCACGCTATAAGCATGGAGTTAACACTCCACCAATCTTCAACCTTTGAAGTTTGTATCATCAGGCTTGGTAATAACTCCATCCAAAAAGCCTAGCTTTTGCTTTGCTCAGAAATCATTGCGCATACTATTTTCCCATTCCTAATAATTGTCAACCTTCAAAATCACCTAACAAATATTCATTCTATGATGGTAAGAAGGATGAAGGTAATATGGAGAGGTAGGTTCAAGCGACGTTGACTTCTTCCCTTTGTTGCCTCCATCACCTATGTTGTCTATATTGCACCGGGTTCAATAATTAGCTAGGGTTTTCTTTTCTCTGCTCTGATACTATGAATAAATTTTTGGGAATGATTTTCTAATTTAGAGTACCTAAATAGTTATAGAAGATAACCCAAAATTTCCTAAGAATATTTTGTTATAAAATTAGTTATAAAATCATCAGGTATATATATTTATAAAATTAGTTATAAAATCATCTGGTATATATAAATATATATACCTGATGATTTTATAACTAATTTTATAACAATTTAATATCAAATAAATTATTTACACCTGAAAATTTTACATTGTTGCATTATACTGAACTAGCAGAATAATACTGCGCAAATGCGCAGTAATAATGCCCTGTGAAGTTAATTGATTATATTATTTTATCAAT
>JAOTBA010000005.1:35220655-35244132 GCA_025629845.1 Erythroxylum squamatum
CGAAAGAAAACCAGACCGAAGCGGTAAACTAAAAAGCAGACGGAACCCGATAACCGAAAGCAGACGGAATGCATAAAAGCGTGGTAAACAGACGATTTTCATCCAGGTTTTACTGTGTATACAGATGTTAAACATAGATGGATGTTTTTGTTGTAGTTTTTCTCCGACAGGTGTGTCGCTCTTTGATGCAGCTGTGATAATCAGACGATGGAAAGTCAGACGCAAGGCGCAAACAGGAAGTGAGACGAAAGAAAACCAGACCGAAGCGGTAAACTAAAAAGCAGACGGAACCCGATAACCGAAAGCAGACGGAATGCATAAACGCTAGACGGAATCTTCTATTAAGCTCATTATCACATATCTTCAACATAACTCTTATCATCAAACCGAAATCAGACGATGAAAAGTCAGGCGCAAGGCGCAAATACAAAGTAACACGAAAGAAAAACAGACGGAAGCGCTATTTTTGTGAGAAAGACAAAAGTAAGACGAAAGGAAAGCTTAGAAGGGCAGGAAAACATTTCTTTTAAGAAGTGAAATTAAGAACAATGAAGCGACATGAAAGTGAGACGATACAAAAGTGAGACCCGCTTCAGATGTTCTCCTGGTCTTTGATCAACCCGTTCATATGTTAAGTTCTGGGTCTTCTCAAATGTGACGAGGAACCAACATTCCCGTCACCTTCTTCTCTACATAGCATGCCTCGTCTATGTGACGCACTTCTTCAGCGATTTCTTCTGCTGTCAGATCTCCCAATACAACAAAAGGAAAAAAAATTTACTTTCATTTCCATAGTGGTCGTCGGTGAAAAATAGCCTTCACAATGGACCATTTATCATTGATTTACTACAACTCGTTCCTGGGTCTTCTGAAATGTGATGAGGAACCAACATTCCCGTCACCTTCTTCTCTACACAGCATGCCTCGTCTATGAGACGCACTTCTTCAGCGATTTCTTCTGCTGTCAGATCTCCCAATACAACAAAAGGAAAAAACTAAAACTTACCAAAGTAGAAACAGAAACACATGGGAGAGCAAGATAACAGAAGACATCGAGGGCGGAGCACTGTGCGAAAGAGCTGCAGAGCAGAGAAACAAAAGGAAAAAACGAAAACTTACCAAAGTAGAAACAGAAACACATGGGAGAGAACAGAAGACATCGACGGCCAAGAGAAGAGAAACAAAAGGAACAAACTAAAACTTACCAAAGTAGAAACAGAAACACATGGGAGAGCAAGATAACAGAAGACATCGAGGACGGAGCACTGTGCGAAAGAGCGAGACACCTGCCGGAGAGAACCTGCAGAGAAACAAAAGAAAAAGCCGACAACTTAACAACAAAAAGACGAAAAGGAAAAAGGAAAACTTATCACAGCTGCAGAGCACAGAAACAAAAGGGAAAAACGAAAACTTACCAAAGTAGAAACAGAAATACATGGGAGAGAACAGAAGACAAAGACGGCAGAGCACTGTCTCAAAGAGCAACATCCATGTTTAACATCTGTATACACAGTAAAACCTGGATGAAAATCGAACGAAAAAAACGCTTTAAACTCACCAGACACAGAAGACATCGACCTGCCGGAGAGAAAAGACGAAAAGGAAAAAGGAAAACTTATCACAGCTGCAGAGCAGAGAAACAAAAGGAAAAAACGAAAACTTACCAAAGTAGAAACAGAAATACATGGGAGAGAACAGAAGACATCGACGGCACACCTGCCGGTGAGAACCTGCAGAGAAACAAAAGAAAAACTTATCACAGCTGCATCAAAGAGCGAACATCCATCTATGTTTAAAATCTGTATACACAGTAAAACCTGGATGAAAATCGAACCAAAAAAACGCAAAGCCAAAAAGGAAAACAAAAGAAGGGAAACTCACCAGACACAGAAGACATCGACGGCAGAGCACTGTACAGGAACGCAAGGGCGGAGAGGTAAAGGAAGAGAGACAAACCTTTGCAGCAAGTGAATAAAGATAAAGGACAGATATAACTGGGTAGGCACAACATTCAATGAACAGATAGCTCCAGAACTTTTAAACCGTCGGATTAAATGAAGGAGCGGGATGGCTGCAGAACTTTCAGAGAGGGGGAGGGGGTGATTATCACCGTCGGATTAAATGGACGGTTAGGATGGATTGCGTGGTCGTCCATCCCGTTCGTCCTTAGTATATATACTTAACAAGGAATTACTTAGGGGCCTGCCCTATGTCTATTTTGGGATTTAGCAGGAACGAGCAGGTCGCTCGACAAGCAGAACGACGACGTTGGGAAAATAAGACAGTAACCAGGTACGACTTCGTTTTATTGACTGCCTTTATCTACTAAAACACAGCTCCGCCTTATCTGTTCTTTTTGTCTGCTCGGTCAATTAAGCAAGCTAGGGTTTCTCCAAATTACCAAAACCCTAAATTTGACAGACGAAAAATGGGAGGTAAATGTCCTAGCAGGAAGGTTAAGAAGAGAAGATACTCTCACAAGACGGCTCGCCGCGCCAAATTCCTCCTTAAAGATATCCTTTTTCTTTTGTTGTTGTGTCTTTCAGTATAGAGTTTCTTTCTGTTTACCCAACTTTCTTTTCCAGAAAGAAAGATTCTTCCTTGACCGAGGATTATGTTCACGTGACGATGCGGTTTATGATGACCTGCAAAAGCCCGATTCCGAGAAACAGCCGCTTCCTCGTGACGAGGATTTACCTGGGATGGGTCAATATTACTGCTTACACTGCGAGTATGTTTTCATTTGTCATTTGGTTATTTGTAAATTTCGAATTGATTTGGAGGTTCAACAATTCATCACCTGAAAAGGGTTCTTTTTGGGTGATTCTTTGTACGGTTTTGAATTTCAATGGGCAGCTTTAATTGAATTTGGTTTGTTTTTTCGTCTCTTTTTTCAGCCGGTACTTTGCTAACGTCGCTGTGAGGGACGAGCATTTTAAGACTAAACGCCACAGGAAACGGTATATTACTTTGAACTTAACTTATTACCACCAAGCATGTGTTACTACCATTTATCTGTGTTTGTATTGTACCTTTCTTGGAGTGCTAAAGTTTCTAGCTTAATGGTTTCCTTATTGCTCTCTAATGATGGAAGTATCTTATTTTGTTAAAGTATATATTAAGAAAACTCCGTTCCCAACATGTTCAATGCTTGCATTTAAAGCTAGAGTTGTGCTAGACTTTCTTTTGGATCGTACTACGCCGGTTTAAGCGACCATAGGTAGAGCTAATGTCTAAATGGCTACACTTAACTTAGTATCGGGCTGAGCAGTGTTCTTCATCGTTGAAATAAACTTTTCCTTTTACCTAGCTTTTGTTTTCTTCTTACTTTGGATTGGTTTTGAGAACAAGAATCAACTTAGTATTAGATATATATTAGCCGGTGAAGTACAATGTTTTCGTAATCCATTTTCATCCTATGGGATCTGCCTGTTATGTGATCCTTGCTCCCATTTACCAAAATATGTTGCATTTATAGTAAGACATGGATAAGTTATTCTCATATGTTCTTTTTTGCCAAATACAGTGTGAAGCAAATGATGGGACCTGCTCCACACACTCAACTTGATGCAGAATTGGCTGCTGGGATGGGAATGCCAGACAATGGCCCCAAACTTATGTCAATATGAGCTTTCTGTCATTTTAATTTATACTTTGAAATGGTACTCAGTTAACACAGGCCTCTCGACCTTGGAGGAAACATCGGTTTTCTAAGCATGCCTTCTTTAGTAATTAATAGTTGGATTTGCTGCAAAGTAAAGGCCAGTAATTTTCTGCTGGATCGTATCATGTACATTCCACTATTTGGTGGATTCGGTTTTTGCAATATCAATTTTATAAAGATGCAATTTACGATAGAGACCATGAAGCTTCGTCCTTGATCTACTAAATGATAAATTGATCAAATGGCAAAAGAAAAGCACTAGCATATGTAATGCAGTTGACTAAGTTCAACCAGCAATTGCCTGTTCTTGATATGAGAAATCCTGTGTTGTTCAATCATGAACGTTATTGATATGAAGTTTCATGTTGGCAAGTAGCTGCAGAAAATTTAAATCTGCGAATCCAGTTCAGTGCCTATACATATATTGGTTAAAGATCCGATATGAATTAAAGTACAAGTTCCTTCCCAGTAGAAGTTTAATGATCTGAACCAAATTATAAATGGATTAGAAGTACTGGCATGGCAAAAGTATTTAGAATTTAATTACTTTAAGTAATTATTAAAATCCGCATATTATACAGTTCCCTGACAATAGACGGGTTATATGAGTTTGTGAATGTGACGTACTATATGAAGCAAGCTTTTATTATTAAATTTCAATTCGCCATGGAACATTTGTTTATGAAACAAGGCGGGGCACTGAGTG
The DNA here is from genome assembly GCA_025629845.1 of Erythroxylum squamatum. Lineage (NCBI taxonomy): Eukaryota > Viridiplantae > Streptophyta > Magnoliopsida > Malpighiales > Erythroxylaceae > Erythroxylum > Erythroxylum squamatum. Next base: position 35,225,026 of record JAOTBA010000005.1, read on the forward strand.
AGAATTTTTGTAGACCCTGGATGATCAGTTTCCTATGCATGCCATGAATATGAAACAAGGAAGTGTGCGTAACATAACCAAAACCTGATGATGAGTACTTCCCATGATGGCTATAATGTATAATTAGCCAACAAGGTACACTTCATAACGATTAGTTTGTACCGTGTTCACCTAAACCTAGCGTTCGTCGTTCTACAGCAAATATTGTCGGCTTATGCTCTGCAAAGGAAGCTGAATTTGAGTTATGTTTGTATAAAGTGAAAAAATGTGCCATTTCACAATATTTCAATAACATGCCTCAATAACTTGCGTTTGGTTTGGTTTGCTATTCCTAGAACTAAAGTAAATGAACAGAGGTTGAGAGAGGAGAAACTGCTGAAACCAGCTCAATATCAAGAGCTCCTTTCGTTTGTTGGTCATTAGACTATAACATCACCATTTATAGCTACATCTTTATCTAACAGACCTCACCTTACTTGCTGCTCCAGAAGAAACACAAGGGGTCCTGGTCGACACTTGTAAACCAGCAATCCAGTCAGACAGAAAAAAGAAAGACCAATCCTTGGTAGATGAATGCATAAATTTTGAGGGTATTTTAAAATACTTCTTACCTTAGTGAAGATGCAAGGAACCTTACTATGCACCTTCAACCATTTGAAGGAGAGCAAGAGGGCATATTTTTATAAAGACCAAGGTGGCATTCATCTGCACTTGCACCTGCACCTCTCTCTATACCAACTAGCAATGTGCTCAGCTAAAATCGGCAGCAAATATTTCTACAGAAGAATCCGGTGGTAATAAGGAAAGATGCAGGTGCAAATGCAGATGAATAACACGACTTGGTTGATGAATACAAGCCTTCTTTTGGAAATTTCCAAATTAAGCGTTGAAACGCGAAAGATAGAGCTCTCGTGTAATGCATTTCAACTTTAATTCTTTATCAGGCGTACATAAGATACGGTAGGCAGTGCGCATGGGATAGATAGGCCTATATAGCACATGCAGAAACGTTTTGCAGTACGATAAGATTTTAGATCCAATTTTGTTTGAATCAGATATCGCTCCAGACACTTGTTGGATTATGGTGCTGACACTGTTTGCATTATGGTGCTGTGTTGGGTTTGGGTACAGTAGGGATGCAGTAAAACACCGTTATAATACTTCTAACCCTTACCTTTGTCTTATACATCCCCTGACGTTCCCTGCTTTCTCCATTACTCTTTTATTAAGGACATGTCTCTATCATACCCCACACAGAAACAGACAACTCATCTGCAAATAGATTCAGTAAGACACATGTGGGCAATACCTTCATCGCTTTAACCATCGTTCTTACACCAACAAAAATTAAAAAAAAAGCAACACAATCTAACATTCCCAACCATGGAGAGAACCAAAGAAATCATCATTCCCAAATATGAATTTTACAAATATGCCAGTGAAAGTGAAAGAACCTGCTGGTTGAGATAATGTAGAAACTAGTATGGGGGTGGGGAAGGAATGGAGCCAAGTTCAACGGACCGAAGTAGAGCAACGTAATCTAAATTCTGTTAGGAAATAAGATTTTAAGCTTCAAAATCCATCGCACAACAGAACACCAGATCAGTGTTACTCTTTTCCCATCGACGGAGAAAAAGGAAGCCATTTTGTTGAAACAGGAAACGCATAAATGACATGTACTATAAGACTGTCTAATTTCTGAAATTCAATCTTTAATTCTGTATGTAACAAGACTATTCTGTAGCCTAACAAAGACTACGAGACTACTTAATCTTTACTACACTGGAGAAAGTATAGAAGAGAAGGACAAAAAAAAAAAAGGGATTTCACAATCACAGTAGTGAATCCTAATACTGAGAACCTGACTGAACCAGAAGTTCCATTGAAGTCTAAAGCAAGGGGCTGTTTTGCTTAACTGAATTCCTCTAGATGAAGGCAAAACTGAAAAAAATGGTGAAGGTGCGCACCTAATGAAATTACTTTACAAGATATACAGATGCAGCTAATGTTACACCCATTGATCAACCTCGAAACCAGATACTAATTCTCATGCTTAACTCGTGCTTTGATAATACCAGGAAGAGGGGGTGAGGTAGGAGGCCTAGTTGGGGTTTTTGCGCTTTGAGGACAGACTTGAAGTTGGTACATATTGGACATGCCAGAACCTTCGCCTGCATCAGCAGATATTGTTGCCATATCAGCACCTGTTGGTGTCTCACATAGTTTCATTGCCTTCAGAACATAGTTATCATCATGCAGCTCAAAAGGGGTGCTGCAAGTATAATACCATAAAGATGTTAGCTGTGCCTAAAATAATATTCTATCAAGTGGAGCAATAACATGGATCCACAAATTTCGGATGCAACAAAAATGTGGCATCTTTTGTATTGCAATGATAGAACACTGCACCTCGACCACCAAAAAGTGCATTACGCAATAGTCACAGTGAAGTAAGCAGACTTGATGAGTATAAAGTAATGGTTTCCACATCAATTTACGTTCAAGGAGATAAAGGAGACACGCATGTCCTTTTTTATGAAGGAAAGACAACAACCTTATACATGATCTTACCTATTAAAGTCAAAATGCACAAGCTGCATATCTTCTGATATTTCAACCTCAACAGTTGCATGAGGGCGTGTCTACAAAAAAATACCAGAAATAAGCAACGCAACAGAAAAATGATACATACAGATTTCAAATGCATGATTGGAATATCAAATTCGCTAGCTTACTTAACACATAGAAAGGAAGTTGATACTAGAAGCCTATAATTGCATTAAGAGAACTAAATATGAAATTGTTTTGAGTAATTTCATTTCAGAAAAACATCAGAGCTTCTATGTCTGACTAAATCAACTTCAAGCTGAAAGGAACTTGAGGCCTCACAATAAAGAAGATTAATCTGGAATAATACTATCCTAAGGGCCAGTAAATGTAGAATACGAATCTGGTACCAAAGTATAGACATTAGTTCAAGCACAAAGATCTTTATGATGGCTACCTCTGCTAACAAGTTTCATCACATTTTCCAAAACTTTTTTACAAGGGAACTTAGTACAACATTAGAATACCCTTCCACTACTCAGCTACTGGACATACTCCATAACTCACTCTACAACTTGTATCGTTCAACACAACATGAGAATGACAGAGTCTAAGAATCACAAATACATTTCGACCCAACATCAGAATGACAAAGAGCACAACTAACTCCATTTGACCAGAAAATTTCTAAATTTAACGTCCGGTTAATGCTCTGCTTGCCCGTTGAACTAACGCGTGGCTGTCACCCATGGCGTTGATCATTTTCCTAGTTCAAATGGTATTTCATACCAAAAGAAAAAAGTACCGTACTTTTACAGCTGGTAACGCTAGTACTCCTTACATGAGGATGACTGAAGAGAGTACAGCCTAGTTGTAAGACCAGAAATCACAGTTCCTCTTCCAGCAGCCACAAAAACCCATAAAGTTCTACACTTCTACTCAAACTTCAGAACTTAAGACAACAGCACCACACTGGTTTTCACATCATGTACCTACTGACTTTCATCCCAGCAACTTGCACCAGGTTGGTATGGACGCATACTCTTAAACCTAGAAAGTACATACCAACCAACTGATGGCTACACAAAAATCTATCTTTATCAGTCAAAAATATCCAGTCCCCAATCCATCTCACTTATTTGTTTAAGTGTCTGCCCAACAGACAAGACAAGCAAGTTTACATGCACGAATATGTGAGAGATAATCGAACAATATCCATACTAAAGATTAATGTCTACCTATGGTCCCACTGAGAAGGACTCTTCTAAGGGAAGTAATGAATCAGTCCTATCTTTCAGTATGTCTGCATGAAAGGACTGCTCTTAAACCTTGTATGTACTGATCATTGGTTGATATTCTTGAGAATATCCATAACATAAGCAAATATGAGAGATAGATTTACCTGCACCAGAATAAAAGGCAAGGACACAGCCCCACCAGGAGGGTCCCCAGATTTGTATAATTGCTCATTCCGTTGGACCAGGGTCTGAAGTCCTACGAACTTAGTTTAAGGAGTAAGAAGTTAGTACATACTTCCAACACAAGGGCATATCAACCTTTTTTTTTTTCTTTTGAAGAAAGTAACAGGGCATATCAACCTAAGTGTATGTAACTAGTAACTCAACATTCAAACCACAAAATTAAGTCCATACTTGTTCCTCCAGTTCTTGCAAATAGGCAGCCTTCTTTTCAATCCTGTTTCTCAGTCCAAGACGCTCAGCCTGATTAAGACACATCCAAAAAGTTGGATAACGTCATATGAGATCCAAAAACATAACCAAAGAAATTTCTTTCTATAATCAAGACAAACAAACAAAACCTCCATTTGTACCTTTAATTCTTCAATATCACTCAGACTAGTTCTAGGAAGACCTTTCCATTGTATTTCCTTTTTATCCTTGGATATGATATCCAATGCCATGAGTACATTCAGGGCATCATATACCCTTCGTCTTATGTTCTTTTCATCATATTGTTGCTGTCAACATAAAATTCAAGGAGAATCGCATATGTAAGTTTTAATTTTCCTTGAAAATAAAGAAAGGTAATCATCTTTAGTTAAAAAAGTGGTAGACCTGATCTGGGGATGAAATGCTGTTATTAGGATCAGCAAACTCTGCTACAAGTTCATCTGCAACCTGATTGTTGCTTGAAATTCTTAGATAAGCAATAGTTAAGAAAATTTGAGAGGCTGATTATAGAATTATTATACGATAGAAAAACATGTAGTCACAATTTTTGTTTCAGATTAATACAGGAAGCACAACAACAAAAGAAAGTTTTGTCAAAATCTATAAAACCAATATGAAAAGGGATGAATCATGTGCAAGTACGCACCCAGTCAGTGAGCATTGTACGCTTCAGAACAATAAAAATGTCAGCGAACATGATCTAAATAGTATAGATACATCTAAGATGATTATAGCAGCACATAGCCATTCCTTAATGACATCTTCATGGAGACTAATTCTCCAACCACGAAAAATATGAACATGGTAGGTCAAAATCGCTTTCTAGCATTGAAAGAAGTGAAAGATGCGCTTACACATCTGTAATTCTAATTGGAAGGAGGAAAGGAAACACAACTTTCATCATCTGTATGGAATTCTACTCCAGCTCTCAGATTATAGAAAACATATCAACCTCTATCCACTTGTCACCTCAACATCCAAAGTGGAAGCAATATGTATGCACTGTGTTCTTCACCCTTAATTTGAAAAATAGTATCCAAAAGATGCCAACCACCCTGGCAACATGGAATTTTGATAATTTAGTCTTTCCACCCAGCTTGACAAACTCGATGAGAAAACCCTAGGACTAGTTGCTACTTATTCTAAGTCATTCTTGCAACAATCCTTTATTCCACTACACAACAGGAGTGAAGAGTCATACCCAGCTCAACAGCATATGCCTATCTCACATGCAGGTCAAACTACAGCATTGCAATTAAAGAAGTAGGCAATAAACACTAAATAACCTTCACTAATTTGTTTCAAACTCTAAAGAATCATTTCAAGAAACCACCAACCTCGTTGTAAGTGGTTGTCCCCCTACTTTCTACCTTTTCACACACTGCAAGTAATCAAAGCAGTCAAACTGTTAGGTCACCTAAGAAAACTCATCATGGAGAGCAAGTGAATAAGACATATTCTATTCATAATATCTTAAGCTGTGAAAACTCAAAACAGATAGCAGAAGTAAACAAATACCTTTCATACTAAACTGACGAAGTCCTCTACCAGATTTATCAGCTCCAACTGCTCTTTGACCTCTTTTTTTCTTCTTGCTACTGTTATAAAGAAAAGAAGCAATTAACAAACAAATCAGAATACAGCTATATCCCATGATACAAAAAGAACATACTCTTAAAAGTTCATGAAACAATCCTACACAATCCAACTCCAGCCAAAAATATACCCAAAAAATACAAACGTAACCACAGATAACCAAAGACAACGAAATGCAGAACTAGCGTCATCCCTATTAGCTTCTTTCTCAACTTTCTCAAGCATTCAAAGTATTAAAAAGCAAAACAAAACAAAAATCTAAAAAAAGACAGAATTACCACAAAAAGAAAAAGGTTTCATGGACATTATCAAATTCAATTCAATAAAAATTTTAATAATTGGCGCACTTTTGCACAAAAATACAAGATTAAAAAACAAAAAAGAGCATTACAAGTCAGCATCGTAAGCCTTTTGAACTGTAAATAACATTGGATAACCAAAACTATCAAACAATTGGATCAAACACAAAGCAAAGCTAAACAAGACCCTCAAGTGAGACTGGGTAGAAGGACTAACCCAGCGGCCTCTTGGGTTGCGTCGTCGTCGGCGTGGATGTCGAGATGGTTCAACCTAAGGAAAGTGCTGTCACTCGCCGGAGTAGCCATGGCTTGCTCGCTCCGGCTCGACGGAGAGCCGATGCTGCCACTGGTCGACACCGATTGGCCGGACACGGTGGTAGCGTTGCCCCAAGACCTGGTGGCAGCTGCCGAGGCCCTAGAAGCCGCCGGAGGGTTCCTGTCCCCGTCGTCTGGTTGGCGGGTCCCACCGGAAACCATTTAGATACAAATTGTACGATGGCTAGATAGGATATGAAAAAAGTCAAAGATCCGTTAACAACAGCAGCAGCAGTAGCAGTAGTAGTAGAGACTAGAGAGGTTTATCAATGGGATTGGGTTATGTTTGATGAAATGACAAAGAGAAGAGAAAGCAAAAGGGGAAGACGGAGGCTTTGGTGATCTGAGAACACAAAGGAGATTTTGTAGATGAGTGTGTGTGTTGGGGTTGTGTTCCGCGCTTTATAAAACAAAGAGGGAAATTTGAGGTTTAGTTTTAGTACGAACAAGAAGTTAATGCTACAGTTTCCTTTCAACACGAGTTAATTTATTTACTTTTTTTAATTAATAATTTATTACCGGATATGATAAAAACTAATTGGTGTATGGATCCGGTCCTTGATTTATATAAATTAAGTGGGCTTGGATCTAATGTGGTTTTGCTATTATGCAATTAGTCAAACAAATAAATTGGTAAATAAGATAACATGATAAATAATAATTTATAATTAATAAATAGTAAAACTTAATATATAATGTACTCATATTAATTAACATGAAATTATAAATAAAGTATTAAAATTAAATTCATTTTATTAAACGTTTTTGATGAATTTTAAAATATAATTTTCTTTTTACTTCACTTTTTCGTCGTCTTAGTTCTCGTGATAATAATTTGATCTCGGATCGAACTCAAGTCATAAATTTATTTTAGTCTTTCGAAGTTTGATTAAAGTTGAAAAGTTCGAATTATAAATGATAGGGCTATGAAAACTAAAATAACATTTTTTTTGTTAAATTTTAATAAAAATAATATTAGACCATATCAGTTTTGTTTGAATTGAATTGCAAAACTTGAAATTAATTCCAATTTAAAATCGAAAAAATAATCTTTTAATTTAATTGGCATAAATCACAGTTAAAACAAATTTTATTTATCTAATAAGTAATTGTATCTAACCCTTACTAACCGTGAATTGATAGGGATGACAGTTTTGACCTGATCGAACCGGACCAGCTTGTGGTCAACATGCCTCTGGCCAAGTTCAGGCCTGACAGATAACGACAAATGATATTGTTATGACTTTCTTTAAACATAATAATTTGGGATCGGGCAAAACGACATGGATTAGGCTTACCAACCTAGGCCCGGCCTAGCCCATTTCGGTCCCTATAAAGTGAAAATGCTTGTTGATAAGCTAGTTATCTACCCACACCGTCAAAGGGAATATATGCCTCACTATCTCTTTGCCAAAAGTAACCAAAATTGTACCGAAAAGAAAAAGGTTGAAAGATGATGTGAATTCTTAATTTGGAAAGAATCTGTCTTCTCATTTCTTCTGACTGAAGCTGGATGACTCCCGTGAGTTGGTTCACTCAATATCGCACTCGGTAAACAAAATAATAATGAGATCTTGTGTATATGGGGAGGAAGCTTGGACGTCACGAAAAGGTTGAAAGATTTAAAGGACAAAAGGGTTCTCTGATTTTCTGAAAGTAGGTGCTTTCATCTTATGGAGTACTCATAACTTAAGGTAAGATTAGGACTCGGTCATATCTCGAGGTAAATCAGTCTCTCTGTCTCATGCGTACCAATGCTATAAGGGACCTCTTCATCATCATCTCTTTACTTTGTTGGTTTCCGCAGGGCTTGTACTTCTGAGTCAAGCATGCTCGAGTGCTCATCCAATATGAATACTATTCAACGTGAAATTCTGCTTAAAAGATCATGGCTTAGTGGACAGCTTTGTCCGGATTTGCCATTCTTATGAAGTTGAGAAACCAAACCAATGGAGTCGCTAAAGAGTGCACGTAAAATTATAGTAAAGCTAAAGCTGGAATTGTACGTACCATTCAGCCGTTGGCATTTGAGCGATGGATGATGGTTTAATATCCAAACGTTGGAGAACTTGTAAGGGTGTGGTATTTCTCTTATGGAGTACTTAGTTGATTGGAACTACCGTTTAATTACTAATCTATTTTTAGTAATAGGTTATTTTCTTGTTTGGTTGAAGAAAATATATAAAATATATAACACAAGGGTTTATTTATTCTTTGAGTTTAAAGAATAAGCAAACTCATCGTCTTCTTTTTTTTGGTTGTCCACGGGGTGTTTTAGGAGGATTCCAATTATGAGAAGGCACCTTTAAACAAACTCATCTTTCCCTATAGTTTTATCTATTCCAAATTAGTTGGGAAAAAAAATAAAGACTTATTGGACAAAAATATCCTCAAAGAATCCACATATTTACTTAGTTGTAATAATAATATATATATATATAATAGTTAGTGGGGACTATAATGTAGTTAGTGGGAATTATAATAGATATTATGATATTTTTATTATTTATTCCTTTATCATTTCAAATTTATGTTTTCAAACCAAACATTAGCGTTACATCATCATTAGAAATTTTTAGGAACAAACCAAACTAAATAATACATATTCTATTATATCATATTCCTCATCTATTCTATTTCTAAAGAATTATCATTTCATTCCTTATATATTCTTGCAGGTGAATCAAACGCCCTGTTACTGTCTTCTTTTTTTTAATTTTTCATGAAAATAGATAGGAATAGAAAAGGTTTGTGAAAACACATTAAATAAGAAAAATAAGACTGAGAAGGACCTTAGAATGGAGAAGAAGACCAAGATAAGGATAAATAATAAATAGGCCAAGAGGAAGAAGAAAGAAGAAACTCATGGAAATATAAAGCAATGGTCAAATAAAAAAGATTTGAGTATTTAAAAAAAAAATAAAACAAAGAAAGTTTATTTAATATTTACTAGAAATTACTTGAGAAGATTTCCATTAATTAGTATGAATTTAAAAGAGGAAATTTATTATTTGAGACCAAATTCTAATTTCTATATCCGGAAAATTCTCTCCTTTCTACAGCTGAACATAAGAAGTTCTAATGTTAAAAAGAAAAAGGGAAAAGTGAAAGTAAGAGGAACTCGTTCACTGTTATCTACTTAAAAGCCCAACCGCTAGCTTCAAATAGTTATTGGACTAGGCTTAGCATAGAACTCCCTTTGTATCATTTTGTGTGTCTGGTCAAGGATTTGGATTTTCATATTATGCACATACCATTTAAGAGATGTTTTAGGAATTAACTTAGGCAGATAAAAAAATTAAGATTTAAAATTTTAATTTATATTATTTTTTATAAAATTTATATATAATAAAGATTAAATATAATTGAAAAATTAAAACAAAATTAAAGAAATTGAAGAAAGAAATTATTTTTATTGTAAAATTTAATTTAAGAAGGAGATTATCAAATAAAAATTAAATGATTATTATAGGGATGACAATGAACTGAGCCGGGCTAGAATTTGTTAAATAAAATTTCAAAATGACATTGTTTCTGGCAAAATAAACATGTTTTGCCATTATTAGTAGGTGAAAATTTAGGCTGATTGGACAGGTTGAGTTAGATTCGGACCGTATTGTAATCCTTAATTTATTATAGTTTATAAAAATTAGCTAATTAATTAATAAATTTATTAATTTTTAATAACAAAAATTATTAAGATAAATTAAACCAAAAATTAAATAATTTAAAATTTTTATAATTGAAAAGAAATGGTTTAATTTTTTAATAATTACCAAAAAAGTCTCAAATAAGTTGTCTATCGCAAAAAAAAATTTAATAGACAATAAATTCAAGCTTGTTCATAGCTTGCTATAATAAAAAGCAATTATATAATAGTTGATTTTTACTTTTTCAGATTTTTTTAATTTTATAAGTTTTAAAATTTGAACTTTTTAAATTTTTAAGTACTTTTTAAATTTTGAGAAGTGTGATCAATTTTTAATCTTATTCAAAGTATAATTAAATTAAATTTTGTCTAGGATTCGGGCCCAAACCCAAATACTAACTTGCCACTTGTTGCTTAGTCCGTCGAGGGGTTGAGCTCGAGCCAGCCTGGCCATCATCATTTGCAAAATGTCACTTTCGTTGACCGCCTCCGCCCGGAAACAGCCTGGGTACATTAGTTGGCAGGTTAATTTGTTATCTGTGAACAATTCTTTCTTTGGATCCAAGAAGATCACGCCAACGTAAATCGTATACTGCAGCCTCTTATAAAGTGGCATCATCGTGGGCCTCATTCGGGACAATCTGGGATCTTAGGTGGAACATTGCATTATCGTTTTTGCCGAATTATGAGGGGGTATTTACCGGTCTACAATTAGCCTGGAAATTTGGATATCGAAGAGTGGAACTAGAAGTGAACTCATTGATAATTTTCAGCACTGTCTCATCACCTGCGACCCAGTCCATCCGATTTAACTCCCTCATTTTGGGGATTCAAAACTTAATAGCTAGAGATTGGATCGTTAAAGTACGACATGTTTATCGACAGGCTAATAAAGTTACAGATTGGCTAGTCAACTATGCCATTTCTCTTGAGCTTAGCATTTACAAATTTCGGAACCCGCTTGTGAGTTGCCTGTCTATTCTACTAAAGGATATTTCTGGGTGTCATTTCTCCGATTAGTTACTTACGGTTAAAGTATTATCCTTTCGGATTAAAAAAAATATAATGTCTAACTCTAGATCTTTTCTATGCAAGAAAAAAGGTGACTGTTGAAGATGGAAATGAATGCAAACTTCTGTGACAGCATTTGCAAATCCAAACTGAAACCACAATTTCTTTAGAATCCTTGTGGCATTTTCTCCTAAAGAACTTTATATGAACATGCCATGTGTGTTTCTCTGCCCATGACCTGCATATCCTTTGACAGGATGAGGACAAATTGATTGAACTGTTGGCTTTTTCCTGAAAATACATAAACCCAACTTTAACCAAACCAGAAGGCTACTTTGATCTGTTTTTTCAAGTGAACGCCACAACAAGAGACCGTATTGTACTACGCCTGATATATGAATCGAATGTTAGACATTTTTTATCCTTAGGGGCAATTTTGTCAATGTCTCATAAAGTTGGACTAACATAATTGCAATTTGGTTTTTAAGTAAATTACCGGTTAAGCTACGCCAGTTGATCCAGATAAAAGATATTAAAGTGACCCAATAAATGATCTAGTTCAAGGGGTCGAAGTCCGGGTGAAAAATGGGTCCCGATCAGTGTGGACTGGGTCCATATCGGCCTTGTGATGGGGAAGCCCGATATGGAAGCTATATAAAGGTAAGGTCTCTGCAGTTACTCAATAACAATAAGAGGATTCTCGAGCATAAGGTTCCTGACCTGTTAAGGAAGCTCAAAATTTGAGGAAACTATAGAAAGGCCTTGCCCGTGAGTCGGTGAGCACTTTCCGCTAAAGGACTCGGGAGATTCGGAGACGTTTGGAGCTCAGAATCGGCATCGGAATCAGAGATGGAATCGAATCCAGGTATTCCGCATTACCTTCATTTTTATCCTTTCACGGGACCCTGGGGTATGTAATAAGGTCCCCTCTACATACTAACAAGAAGAAGATGCTAGCGGTGTCGGCTGCCAAGGGTGGCGGAGGTTACAGCATGTTGACAGCTAGGGTTTTATCTTAATGATTCTAGGGGGCTTCTCTTGGAAGAAGGGTACTGTTTGGCTACTTAGAACATATTATCCTAGGTTTGAAATAAGCTAATTCTAGGACTGTGTTTGATAATGAGGATAAGACTCTTTTACGGTTGGAATAAGATGCTCTTGACCAAAGACAAGAGTTGTTTGGAAATAAAAATAAAACTTGCTCTAGGATTAGAATAAGGCATGTTTATCTATTAGATTAAAGTAATCCTAAAAACAAAGTTATCTTTAATTTGGAATACAGTATTTCAAGATATATTAATAAACAAAAATTTTAAAATTGTCTTAAAATAAAAATTCAATTATAAAATTAAAGTAATTTTTTCTTAATAATAATTTATTGACTCCTAATTTAATTTTAGAAAAGTGGTTTCTAACATTAAAAATAATTTTCTTCAATTAGATTAAAATTAATTAATTAGATTTTTTAAAATTAAGAAATTTGTTTTCGAAGGTAATGAAGAAAAGTGTTTCTTAGTTAAATTTATTTCTTTCATTTTGATTGAAATAAATTAAATTTATAATTTTATTTATCTAGAGAATCATTATTATATTTATGTAGAAATTGTTTATTTATTTATGAACAATAAATTTCCTGATTTAGTAGAAAAGATAATTTTCTTGATTAAAATTTGAAAAATGTTTTCATTATTAATTGAGAAAATTGTTCTTTTTAATAATTTTGAAATTTAGTTTTCTAATTTATTAAGAAAAGGTTTTCTAATAAACTAAGAAATAAATCTCTAAATAAAAAATAAAAATGACTTTCTTAATTAAATAAAAATTTTTATTTAATTTTGAAAGTAATTTCCTTTTAATATTAGAAAATAGTTTTCTAATTAACAAAATGTAAATTTTAATTAAATTAGAAATAGTTTTCTAATGGGATTAGAATATGTTATTTATATAATTTTTAAAAAGGAGTTTTTCTAGATTATAATAAGTAAGAAGCAAATTTTATTGAAAAATGTTTTCAATTAAATTTTGTTAAAGGAGTCAAGATAATTGGAAATAACATCCAATTGAATTTGAAAAAATGTTTTAAAATCAAATTAATTTTCTATTTGTAATAGGAATTTAAGTCATTAAGGAATCAATGAGTTTAATCTAATTTAATTTTTCAAAGAGTTAGAAATATTATTTTAGATTTTGAAGATCAATAATTATAATCAAACGAAGCTTAATATTTTAAGCATATAATTTAATGATGAGCACATAAGTTGCATACTTTATTTATATGTTTGATCTATTATCCTATATGCACGTTGAATTATAAGTTTTATATGTATGATATTTTAAATGCAATTTTCTGTTTGATGAGACACAAAATTAAATCTCTCATTAAAAATATTAAATACATGTTTTGAACATGATTGTTGGCTTTCATTTTCATACAAATAAATTAGAGTTCTATTTATTATTAGGCTTGTTAAGCAAACCTGAGACCACTTTAACCCGAATATGTTTAGGCTTATGGTAGTGGGTTCTATTTAATTAAATTTGCTTGACTTGGATGAACAAATTCATGATCACATGAATTTAGAGGTAGGGTTATGAATAATATATAAGATATGTTTTCACAAGAGTTGTCACCTAACAGATCTAAGAATTACATGGGATGTGATTGATAAAGTTATTATCTATGTAATTAATTAGTTGGTTTATTGTGCTAACTCAAGATCAACTAAATTTTATCAATGGCATTTGGGCCCGGGCCTAGAGCTCGAGCTGCTTTTTTCCAAAAATAGGCCAAAGGCTTTTTAACCAAGGCCTAGCCCGTTGATTTCAGCTTAGGCTAGGCTAGGCCAGGGCTTAATTGCCATTTATAAATTTTAGTTGATCTTGAGTTTGTGCAATAAACTAACTAATCAAGCCTTTGGCCCATTTTTGGAAAAAAGCACCTCGAGCTCGAGCCCAGCTTGAGTCCTAACACTTACAAGCAAAACGATGTTATTTTTGTATTTTAAATTTAAAAATAGTTTGGGCTGAGCCGCGTCGAGTTCGAGCTTGGCTACATTAGGCTCAACCCACCTCGACCCATTACCATCTCTACTAAATTTGAATGAAATCTTAGCCCACTAAAAAGATTAACGTAATCTTTTCGATTGTTTGAGGGTTATTATTTCGAATAAAATAGTGAGAATAACTAAATACATCATTAAAGTCCTAATCTCATTTAGTAGTCATAGTACATAATGAATTGCTTGCTTTTTTAATTTTATATTTTTTTCTAAGTGAAATTTACCTTGTTTAGCATAGTTGATACTAGGAGTTAATGAACCAAATATCTTAGACATAAGATCATGTTTGAGAAGAGTTTTCAAAGTTTGATAGAAAAAAAATTATATGTCTATTATACAATTTTGTTATTAATCCTAGTTGATGATTTGATGTTAAAGTTTTAAAGGTATGTCAAAATCATATGGATGATAAAATCTATTGACATTTTGAGTTGACTGATGTCTTATAAACATTGACCAAAACATGTAAGATGTATGTCAACATTATAATAGCAAGATGCAAGAGATTGTATAAGTAGAGGTAAAAGATATAATACCTTGGTGAAATAGTTTCATTCAATTTACTTTAATACAAAAAATAATTTTGGACTACAATTAAAGGCATTTGATATAGTATGATAATAGTTGTCATTGGAAGAAAAATGATTGCATGACTTTTGTTGCCTAGACGCAATATGATAAAGATCATATATATTTGTAGTTCATGTTTATGAGTATATGATACTAAATTCACATTTAACATTATTATAATATTTAATGTATGATAAGAAATAGATTGTTGAGTAAAAATAGTTAATCTAATTTATGTAAATAGTTTGTATATGTTGGATCAAAGAAAACTTATACTTAACATAAGTGACAAGAATACAAAGTTGGGTAACTGAGATTATCACTTTATGCCATATTGGTCAGATCAACATGATGAGAATCATAAAGTTACATACAAGGATATATGTATCCTTTTAAATGAAACTTGTTAAGTTAAAGAATAACCAAATCAACCTCTAATAAAAGGATGATGATGGTATTTAATCCTTCAATTTATACATGTGATGTATTGGATGGAATAACAATTCATAAAAGAATGATATTCATATTTTATTAGATTACTAATGACTTTATGTGATACAGTCACATGTATTAAATTAAATAATGAATTAAAATTTTGAATATTTCAAATTGTTTAAATCTAAGTAGAAATTTAGCATTGAGAACGCTGCATCACTTCAATGAGATCGCTTTGGTGAGCTTTAAACTTGTGGTTATCTATAAAGAATTAGATTCTCTAGTGAATACCTTTATAACAAAATTCCACAAGAGAATGGATTTGTGTGAGGAGAGTACAATACGAGATATTGTATAATACAATATTTTTTCTTTTATAGTTATCTTTAGTACAATGAATTACCTTCAATATTTCCAATTGGATCAATTGGTAAGATTTCATATCAAATATAAAACACTAAGACTTTGAAAGAGTCAAAGTTAATGATTTAAGGATGTGATGCTTAGTTGAAGCATGTATTATCTATTTAGTTTAGAACTAAATTGGGTAATAAAATGTTATGACATGTCCAAAAGGTTGGATATAATCTTACAGACCTATTGAACAAATGGTTTGTTTCAATATATACTTATAGGAGAATGGTTCTCAAGATAAGTAGTGAAAGTAAGATGAAATTTGAAAAGTTCAAATCTTATGACAATACATTTAATTAGAACTAGTGCCTTTGTTGATACATTTGATAAATAGTTGAAAGGATACGAGAAATTAAAGAATTCACTTTCATAATGAATTCAAATATTTTTTTTAGAGATGATTATAAATTTATCACATCTATAAGAAGATTAGTCGGAGTATGGTTTTCCTCTTCAGTGAGAGTATGTATAGGCATATTGCTCATAGAGAACAACAATTCTAATTTTCAATTGTTGAAAATCTAATTGTCCAAGATCAACTTTTTTTTGCATATGAAAAGGTAATATCTTAATTCTGGAAACTAGATCTATATAGATGAATTGGAAGTTGTTTACCTATTCTAAGTCCTAAGTACATAGATAATGTACTAAAGATATTGAACGTTTGAGATATTTAATACTTGTGAAGTATTAAAGATATCCATTATTCTATGTATGAGTTGATATTTAAATTCAAGGTTATATGGATATTAACTATAGAAGTAAATCCTAACTAAGGCCTATTTTAGTTAGAAAAATATCATTTTAATATTGGAAAGGTTCCAATGTAGCAATGGTTGCTAATTAAGCCATAATACATTTTTCTTTTAGGGGAAATGATTAATTGGATTAATAAGTTTTTTAATGAACTTAATATAATTTCTTGCAATGTTTAAGATAGTAATGTACTGTGGAGTATTAGAGCCATTAGGCACATAAAAGGAGCCAAGATCTCATCAAAGATCCAAGGATGTATTTAGGAAATTATCCTTAATCTTGAAGATAATTAAGAAAAAGTTTGTAACATTTAATCAAGTGCTCTCACTATAGAGAATATTGTAGAATTATCTAATTAAGTCACAATCCCAGCAATAGCATGATCATCATATGGTGATATTGTATAAGATACTTAAACGATTGATTTAACTTTTGAGATCGCTGGTGGTTTACTTCCTTCTTCCTCCATGGCTTCTTCTTCATCTTCTTCTCCATCTCGATTACCTCTCGCCCCAATATCTATCCCTTCACCTAGACCCTCCCAATCGACCCCTTCCTCCAACCCTAATCGCACCCAAAACTTAGACCCAAACATTCGATTTCCTTCCCCAGCCAAAAAATTCAATAGATGTAGGCATTTTTGTATATAAATAGTCGTCGAATCCTATGAAACCAGAATCTTCCGCAAACCCAGATGTTATAAAAAATTTGGAGAAACCCAGAACTTGGAAGTTAGTAGTCTCTGAATTAGTGGAGTACTCCTCGAATGCTAAGGCTTTGACCTACTTCCCCCCCTAAGATTAAGGATGATTAGATCTTTGACATTCCTCCACCAGAGTTAGCAAAGAAAGGAGCAGCTCAGTTCTGACATGCTCTGATAGGATTCTTCATTGGCAAGTTCCCTGCATATCCTGTGGTTCAGAGAGCCCTATCTAAATCCTGGTTAGCTTTTGGACTAACTGAAACCTTAATTACTAGTTTGAACAATTTCTTGTTTAAGTTTGATTCAAAGATTGGTATGAATTCGGCTCTAGAGAAGGGCCCTTGGCATATCTAAGGAAAACCCTTATTCTTATGAAAATGGTGCTTTAGTGTGGGGGAATAGGAAGAGGTTAGATATGCCCCGGTTTGGACTAGGTTCCATAACATACCTTTTTGAATACTAGAATAATGAGGGTTTCGGCAGAATAGCTAGTTCAATGGGACACCTGCTTCTTATGGATACTCAGACAGCTAGGATGTCTAGGATTGTGTATGCCAGAATGTGTGTGGAGTTAGATCTACAGAGGAGTTGGCCTTCATCTTTCCAGTTGGTCACTTATAATGAAAAGGGAAAGTAACCTTTAAGGAAATAAAGATTGAGTACGAATGGAGGCCTGAGCATCATTTACAGAAGAAGGAATGGACACCTACAGGGCGCCTGTTTGAGACTGGGTTACAACAAGAGTTGGATAAGGTGAAGGAATCTATACCAAATAGTATAAACCATTAAATGAGGATTGAACAGGAACAAGTCTCTGAGATGACACAACAAAATCATAAGGAGAGTAGAGATTCTAAAATTCTAACTAAATAAAGTAAGGGCAAAGGAATTAAACAGAATGACCAAGCTTGTGAGATGGCAATACAAAGTGCTAATGAGAGCAGACCTTTTGGAATCCTAATTGAACAAAGAAAGGCTCAACAGAAGCAAGATGATTCAAATGGATACCTTGAGGATACTGACCTCCTTGCAGTGAGTCAAGCAGGTAATCACCTTTCTTCTCCTAAATCTGAATTGGTTCCAATTATTGATTCTCAGAGTCTGGGTCTTCTGAAAGGGTAAGAGGGGTATTTTACTATGAGGAAGAGTAGGAAATCTAGGAGGAAAAAAAAGTAGTAGGTCTTTAGTTTTGTTTTATGATATGGCTTAAGTTTTTTAGAGTGCTAGGGTTTTTAACAGCTAAAAAAAACAATTAGCTTGAATGCTTATCTTAAGAGGTTGTCGGTGTCTTTTGTTTGCTTAATTGAATCTAGGATTAAGTCGCTTTCCTTTTTGAATAATGTGTGTTCTTATTTGTTTCCTAGATGGCATTGTTATAGTAATTTAGATCAAGCTTCAAATGCTAGGTTAGTGATAGCTTGGAATCTGGAATGTTTCTTTTGTTCTCCTCAAATTACTAATGATCAACTTATTCATTTGGAGGTAACTCCTATGAACAGTACTTCAGCCTTTTTTGTGACGTGTATGTATGGTTCGAACAATTATAATCATAGGAAGAATCTCTGGTCTGCTCTTTCTAATATCAAACTCATTGTTGGTAATCAACCTTGGATTATTGCGGGGAACTTTAATGCTATACTGTTTTCTCATGAGGCAGAGCCTATAAGTTCCTCGACTATTAATGGAATGAGTGACTTTAGGAAGTGTGTTGAGGATCGTGCATTGTATGATTTAAATTCTAGCGATCCTAGTTTTATGTGGAACAACGAGCAATTTGGTGACCTTTTCATAGCTAGAAAGTTACATAGAGCCCTTATTAATTCAGCCTGGAGTTCTTAGTTTCCTAGATCTTATGGTATAATTCATAATCCTAACATTTCAGATCACTCTCAAGTGGTGATTAGGTCTTTAGCAAACATGCAAAAGAGATCTTCACCTGTAGGGACCCTGATCTCGGGCCAGGCGGCCCTACTGGGGTGGATTTCCCCTCGGTATTGTCCTCTTTGGTACTTGGATGAGTCCACCACTCGAACCCAAGACCTCAAGGTTTTGTTCCACTTTA
>JAOTBA010000005.1:35253147-35264060 GCA_025629845.1 Erythroxylum squamatum
TTTAATAATCTTGAGAGTGAGGGCCAGTACACTACTGGCCCTCACCTACCTCCGTCCTTGTTTATACCTTATAGGTTTCCCTATCAAAATAATTAGAGCCATTGCATATCATGCTTCGATAGCTCTACCATAAGCATTTGTTAACTTTATTCCATGTAAAGTTTACTATATTTAGGTAATGTACCATCTAGATTAGTCTTGTCTAGAAATCATTTAATTTATGTGATATTATATGTATGGTATGCAACTAATTACTCATATGTATGGTATGCGACTAATTACTCTCTTGTCATTTATGCACGTGCTTATATTAATATTATCTATGTTATATTGAACTATATGTTAACTATTTGGTCATTTATTTAATGTTCATCTATATATAAAAAATTTGTTTTCCTCTCATCTTATTATTTGTATTGTACATGATATGTATGCAAATTAAACTTAAACATTTGAGATCACTTACTATTAAGTTTGACATGTACAAGAAGCAATTTGACTATGCATTGAAAAAGCATTTAAGAGACATGCTGAACATGATAAGTGATTTTAGAGATGATGGTCATGAGTTATATGATGAATAAAAAGTGCAAGCAGTCATTTGCTCTCTACCTTGAAATTCGGAGCATGTGAAAATGTAACTGAGTCATAATGAGAGCATCAAGACAATGGAGGATGCATGCTATAAGAAATCTTGGATTAGAAAAAAGAACAACTTGAACTTTTAAAATATTTGCAGTTAGTTCTGGTTCATATATAACTATGAATAGGACGAGTAAGCATTATGGTAGACCCAAATGGAGAAAAGGTAAGAATAATATTCACAATATGTACTTAGGGCTCCAAAAAAGCTAAGTATAACTAACATGGGAAAGAAAAACATCCTTTCAAGAATTAAAAAAAAAAACATGAATACAATAAAGTGCTTCAGTTACAGCAATAAAGGTTATTTCTTTTGTGATTACGGTGAGCTTAAAAAGGTACAATCTTTTAGTATATATTTTTATTCTTTATATGTCTCTTGTTAAGTTTTATACCTAAATTCATTCTTTTTTAGAATGTAAACTCAGGGGCAACAAAGCATATAGCAAAGGATAAGGATGCCTTTATAGAATTCCACAAAATTAAACACATAACTCAATAGATTTATGTAGGAGACAATTCAAGAGTTATAGTACAATGCATTGTGGTCAACTACTAATCTAACGTGAAGTGTCGTTTGCTCCAAATATTCGATAAGGCCTTATTTCTATATTGGTTTTAATTAAACTTGGACTTAATGTAAACTTCCATAGTGGTGAAATTGATTTATATTTAAGAACTACTATATGGTCATGAATCTATGTTATATGATTCTATTGTACCTAATAAATTCTTAATGGACTATATTTTTAATCTCATAGTAAGTGTATTTTGTTTGTTTATTTGAGAATTTTATTATTTATAGTACTTAATTTGTTTTTAGTATGTTTTTAGGACTTAATTGCCTTCATGGATCCAGAGGAGAAGAAGTTGGATAGAACTAAGGTAAGAAACTAAAGAATTAAAGCTATTTTTAAAGGACATGTTCGTTCTGGTGAGGAACACACCCATTAAAGACTTATACACAGCTGTATGGGAGACCATGTAAGTCCCTGTAACCATATATGGGGATAAATGATACTATTATATCCGTATTGAGGTCAGACGTGCTCGTATGGTGTTGTACACGGTCATGTCCATAGATCATGTAAGTTGATAGAGCCGTATTTCTACGTGAATATTAAGTTTGAAATGATATTAAGGGATACGGTCACTATACATAGCCATGTGTGTGACCATGTCTAGTGTATAAAAAACTATTTTTGAAGTATAAAAGGCAAATAAGAAGGGCAATCAAAGGAGTTCGAGTTTAAAATACAATTATAAACTTTAGAGTGATAAGGAAGAAGAGATTAGTTTAAACTTACGAATAGAGAGCATATTTCCATCAAAGTTTCAATTGATTTTATTAGAAAAAGGAGATGCATAATGGATTCTCTTATTCTTAATTTTTCTTTTGAATCCTTGATTATGTTTCCTATTTTTATAAACTAAATTTATTTAGTGCTTAGGTATTATGAACCTTGTGATATATTTTGTAATTTAATTCTTTATTTACTTCAATTTGATTATTAATTAATTAGATTCAATTATATATTTTGATTATGTCTTGAATTAATATTTTTGGGATATTTTTTCATGTATGATTTCATGCACTTGATGTTAAGAAATTAATTATATGAATAGATGTAGCATGATTAAAAAGAGTTGCATACAAACCTAAAGAAAGGTCAACGTAAATCTTTCATATTAGAGTCAAACTTAATTATAAAATTCTCGAATCGATTAAAGCAATCTTAGGGTTCTAACTAGAAAGAGATTTATGTTAATCAACCTAGGATTAGGTGTTGATAGTTTTGAGAAAGATATTAACATAAGATATGAATTGTCATGTGCTAATGATCTTTATTTAAATTGCATGATAAAGGGTTAATAGCTTAAGAAACCTTAAGGGAATTCATTACATAGGTACTATTTATTTGATTTAGTTAATCTTTTAGTGATTTATGTTTTTGGTTATTATTTGTGTGGAAGTTTAGTTTTGTTTTATCGTTTAAATTAAGCCATCATCTTATTTTGTCAGTTACTTTGTACTTATAGTCCCCGTGGGATTGATTTTTGACAGTCTTTGTTACTATACTATAGTTCAATAAGTGCACTTGCCTTTGAGATCTCTAAGGTAGGGATCTTGCATATCAAGTTTTTTGCTTCGGTACTTGGGACTATAGTTAATTTAATAATTATTTCTCTCTTTAGTTATTTTCATTTATAGTTTATAATTTGTTGAATTATTGTATTGAATCTTATATTTTTTCACATATGTTGGTCTTTGATTTATTTTATGACATGAGGAAATCCATCTAACTTAGTGGAAGAAGATCTAGAAATCGAGAGGAGCTGGCCTTGGCTGGGATGGAGTCCACCATTGTAAGGCCAATTGTTACTGCAAACAACTTCAAGATTAAACTAAACATTTTCAAATAGTACATTAGTATGTCTAATTTGATGAGCTGTAGAATGAGGATTATAACGCGCACATAACCAATTTTCTAAAGATTTGTTACACCTTTAAGATTAATGGTGCTAATAATGATGTAATAAGATTAAGAATATATCCATTCTCCTTGAGGAACTGAGCTAAACAATGGTTAAATTCGCTACCTAAGGGATCCATCACCATAAGGAACCAGATGACAAAAAAAATTCGTTTAAAGTACTTTCTACCAGTTAAAACTGCCAAACTGAGGAATGACATCTAGGGGTGGAAATTAAGCCCGAGCCTAACCCAGTAGGCTCGAATTCCATAGGCTCTGTCCAGTTTGATTTAACTTCGAGTTGAGATTGAACTTCTTTAAAAAAATCGGGCTTCAATTTGGGCTCAAGCTTGGTAAAAAGTTCTTGGAAAAACAAGTTGGGCTCAAACTTGGCAAAAAATTCTTAGAAAAATGACGTTGTTTTCCATTTTTAGCCTAGCCCATTTCCAAGCCTAATGCATATTTTCCTATTCTCAGAATGATTTAAAGACTCCATATGAAACATAAGAGAGATTTAAGGAGATGTCAAAAAAGTGCTCACATTACAGTTTACCATCATAGATGCAAATTTAGACTTTTATAACGGGCTCAATTAATTAACTTTGTAGATGATTAATGTAGTAGCTAAGAGTACTTTTAATAATAAAACAATAAAAGTAGCTCAGGATCTCATTGAGGACATGAGAATGAACAATGAACAGTGGTGCTCTTCTCAAGAAAAACCTAGCAAGTTAGCCAGAGTTTAAGATATAGATGAAGTTACAACATTGGTAAGCCAGGTTGAAACTTTGAGCAAAAATATATATGGATTAACAATGAATTCTCAATTGTTTCAAGTGATGCAGTGTGAGGTGTGCGAGCTAAGGCATATAGGCTAAAAATCTAGACGATAAAGGCTATAACAAAGCCCAAGAATATGGATAACATGGGGAATGCCTTTAGATCCCAAAATAATCCTTACAACAATATATAAAATCTAAGATGGAGGAATCATTCCAATTTCTCTTGGGGGAATAAAGGATAACAAAGGAATAGCCATTCACCAGAATTTCAGTAACACCAATCTCAGGAAAAGAAGCCAATCTTGGAATGTAACATCCCAGGTCACCCGCTTACAGATATTGTCCGCTTTGGGCCTTGGCCCAGCCAAGCCCTCACAGTTTTGCTTTTTCTGAGGCCTTCCTAAGAGGTCACCCATCCTAGAACTACTCCCGCCCAAGCACATTTAACCTCGGAGTTCCGATGAGATTCGGTGCATTAGGCCATGAAAAATGGGTTTGTAAGGGAAAGGTATCCGTACCCTTATAAGACGTACTTCGTTCCCCTCTCCAACCGATGTGGGATCTCACATGGAAGACCTCATGATTAAATTTATTCAAACTTTAATGGTGAGGTGTAGCGCCCCCTTACCGTAGAGTACACACCGGGACGCCCGCAGGTCATTCCGGTACATATCTTACGACAAGGGTGAGCTACGTTCACTGCCATGTAAAGCATCAATAGAAAAAACCATAATATTTTTGAAATCAATTCTTCCTCATTTCATTTCATCAAGATCAAAAGTTTACACGTTTATCGTCCTGTAGTATCTGTATATAAATCCAAAAACCTAGTACAAAATGCTATATGGAGGAGGAAAAAGATCAGATCTATCTAGGCCATTCAAAAGTCCCAGCTGACCGACCTGTGAGCCATGACTTCTCTCGTCAAGAACAATCTACACGGCTGTAAGAGTCCCTCTGTAGCTAGGAGTCTACTCTCGGTCCTAAAAAGATCACGTTGCAATTTTGATGAATTTTGCGAACTCAGTGAGGTAACCATCATCGATGGTTCACTCAATCCAAACAACGCAACAATTCATAATACACATATATCTTCCATGTAGCTTTTCCATTCTTGAATTGGAAAATAGGCAAGGTATTCGCACTTTCAACTTTAACCTCCAATTTGTGATAAAAACATGGATCTCAAAGTTCAATAACCTTGGCTGTGCATGCAGGATATGAAAATATGGGAGATGATTGGATTTTGGCATTATCCCACTCCTGGATTATTTCTACTTGCACAATTTTGTCTTGGCATATTGGTTGCCTTGGGTAATCTTGTCAATAACTCTGTTCTTCTTTACCTGTCTAACGAGGGAGATCAGTCTTTGAACAATTCTATTACAGAAGGTAAAAACACATGTAGCTGGAGTAAGGCCCACTACCTTCCGCCACTGAAGACGCGTTTTCCTTGTCCTAACGCACCGGATCCCATCAGAACTCCGAAGTTAAACGTTCTAGGGCCAGAGCAGTACCAGGATGGGTGACCTCCTAGGAAGTCCTGTGGAAACTTTTCATCCCTTCCCTACAGTTTAGAAGGGGAAAAGCAAAACCGCGCGGGCGCGAGGCCCTAGAGGCTGAGGTCCAAAGCGGACAATATCTGCAAGCGGGTGGGTGCGAGGCCCGAGATGCCAAGGCCCTGTGGACGCGAGGCCCGAGAGGCCGAGGTCCTACACGAGGTATCAAGCTACCTAAAATTTCACTAAGGAATTAAGAGGCTTCTATTTATAACTTAGAGAATCAGATTAGTTAACTTCCGAAGGTAGTTTCTAAAAGACAATAAGGGAGTTTTTCCAATAGTAATAAAACATATCTTAAAGAACATGCAATGGTAGTCACCTTTAGGAGCGGAAAGGATTTACAAGTTAAAAACAAGACCCTAAGTGCTGCGAGAAAAAAAAAGTGACAAGAGGACTCAAGAAAAAAGCTAAAGACAATGAGCATCCTCCAAAAGTTAAGGAATTCTAGCCTACCATCCCATATCCTACTAAGTTGAAGAAAGATCACATAGATGAGTCGTTTGGTAAACTTATATTAACTTACCTTTTATTATAGTTCTTTCTCAGATGTCAAAGTATGTAAAGTGCTTGAAGGAGTTGTTATCTAACAAAAGGAAGTTAGAGGAGTTGCTATGGTAACATTGAGTGAGAGATGCTCGACTATTCTATAAAACAAGTTGCCTAAGAAGCTTAAAAATCCAAGGAGTTTTACTAACCTTTGTTTAATTGGTAGTTTATTAGTAGAAAAATCTTTAGTTGATTTGAGGACTAATATTAAATTAATACCTTAAAAATTATTCAAGAAATTGGGATTAGGGGAACCAAAACTCACTCTGTGAGCATTTAGTAGGTAGACAGATTTGTTAAGTATCCTAGGGATATTATTTAGCATGTACTTATTAAAGTTGACAAATTTATTTTTCCAATTAACTTTATGATCTTAGATACAAATGAGGATATAGAGGTATCTTTGATTCTAGGTCAACTCTTCTTAGCCATCGTTAAAGTTGTTATTGATATTACTAATTGGTAAACTAGTGCTTAGGGTTAGGGAAGAAGAGGTTACTTTTTAAATATCTGATGCTATGAGACATTCCCTTAAAGATGATGATGCTTGCTATTAGATTAATACCATTGATTCTATAGTTTCAGATATTTTGC
The DNA here is from genome assembly GCA_025629845.1 of Erythroxylum squamatum. Taxonomy (NCBI): domain Eukaryota; kingdom Viridiplantae; phylum Streptophyta; class Magnoliopsida; order Malpighiales; family Erythroxylaceae; genus Erythroxylum; species Erythroxylum squamatum. The sequence continues at coordinate 35,259,748 of JAOTBA010000005.1, forward strand.
AAGATTTTGTTTTTAAAGACTTATTAGAGTTGCATCTCGTTCAAAGTGAGGAGGAACATAGGGATAACCCCATAAATAAGGAGCAAGTAGCCCACTTATAAGCTAACGAAACTATAGCGGGGAAGAAGGAGTGTAATGTCCACATGCCATTTTCGACAACCCTTCTTGTATTTTTTGCATTTTTCCTTATATCTGCTTTGATTTTTAGGATTTTGTGGAAACTTAGGATTATTTGGATCTTCAACTCGATTTTCCATACAAGATGAAGGTAAGAAATTTTAGAGCATCAAAGGTAGTGAAAAGGATTATCATCCCAACAAGTCAAATGCATCCATATTGAGATAACTCGCACTTAAGGTATATTTATGTCCATACTTTGTCATATTTTAAGTGGGTGTGATGATAGCTTTGGAGTTATGAGTATCATATATGTCTATTATTTATGGAGTATGAAAGAGTGGATGCCTATTCATCTGTGCACGTATTAGCCCAATACATATGGATTAGTGTGAGGATAAAAAGGCATTATCTCATCCTGGATTATAATGATTAAAATAAGAGTTATATTTTTGATGAGGTTGACTAGGAAATCCCTTTATTGTGTTAGCTTCTTGAAGGAGTCTTTTTACAATATGGGGCACACATTTGTAGGCTGCCCATGGAATTAGCATATTTTGCATAGTTGTGCTAATTGTAATTGACCTATAGCCATTTAACAAACTAGAATAGTTAAATTTAAAATTTTATCCTTAAGGTTAGTATTATTTCCCTCATTCATATGGTTAATAGTTCCATATATCTTTATCCTAAACTGTTCAGAATTTTTTTCCACGTTTGAAGTTAATTGTCTAGCTACTTCTGATGTTTTGTTTACTAAAACTTTTCCACTAGCTGCATCTACCATACATTTATCCATTGACAGTAACCCTTTATAAAAGTATTAAATCAAAATTTGCTCAGGAATCTGATGGTGTGGGCTGTTAGCACATAACTCCTTAAACATCTCATAATATTCATAAAATGTTTCTTCAGTGAATTATCTTATCTCACATGTCTCTTTTATGATATTGGCTACTCGTGATGCAGGAAAGAATTTCTCCAAGAACAATCTTTCATCTCATTTCATATTGTCACTAAGCCAGAGGGAAGATAATAAATCCAATCATTTGCATTATCTTTCAATGAAAATGGGAAGGCTCTAAGATTGATTTACTTTTCTGTCATGCCTTGTGGCTTCATTCCTGAACAAATAACATGAAATTCTTTCAAGTATTTGTGTGGATCTTCACCTACAAGACTGCGAAAAATAGAAAGAAAATGAATCAAACTAAATTTCAATCCAAAATCTACCTCAACATCTAGAAATCTCATACATAAGAGTTGTTGATTCAAATATGGTGCCGCTAACTTCCTCAATGTTCTAGTGCTAGGATTTACTATATTTTCTTCAACTTCTTGAAAATTAAAATCTTCACTAATTGTTAGATCTATCTCATTTTTCACTTCTAGAGTTGCATGACCTTTTCCTTGCTTAGTCTGTTTCCTTAAATGATGTGTCATCTTCTTAAATTCTAGATTATATTGTAATTCATCTATCTGAGAAAAACAAGTCATAGAAGACAAATGATTAGCAGTAAATTGTAAAATAACGCAAAGAAACTAAGAAACTAAAATAATTCCCAGGCAACAATGCTAAAATTTTAATCCTGTTGTCGAAGCCGTCAAATTAATTATGATTCACTAAACTCTTGTAGTAATCGTGAAACTAGGTCAAATCCCAGGAGAACTAAATACTAGTTTCTTAATTTCAATTGATAAAACAAAATGGAAGATTTGTGATTAATTAACTAATAAGCTAAATTTAACAAGGAATCAAAAAAATTAACTAAGTACTAAAGTGAGAAATTTAATGGTGCTTAACTTTGATTCAAGGAAAAAATCTCATCTAACTGTAACTTTGATCATTGTTCTAAAAGAAATAATTTACACAATTCAAACAGTTATTCTGAAACCTATTAAGATTGTAATAATAAATCTCAATTTTTTTTTCTGAAATAATTGGTTCAAATTCATCATTTAAACCAAAAATGAGCATAAATTGATTAGGTATGATAACATTCCATATAAATTAAATGGTAACAATAAGCTTTATGAAAAATTGTGAACCCTAAATTAAATAATTGAGATAACTATTACTATTCAATTTAGTTTTCTTGTTTATCATAAGTTAAATATGCAAAATCATTAATAACCTATTTGCTATTTGTACCAATTATTCATGGCAATTACAAATCGCAAAATTCATGGATAGCTATAGAATAATTAACATCAAATTAATTTGTCAGATTAAACAATATTGATTACTTATAAAATAATAGAACACAAAACAAGAAATACTTGAATTAAAATAAAATCTAGGTTTAGAACAAAGCCTCGTAAGGATACAACTATAATTTTGAATCCCCTTCAATTAGAATGTTTGGATTTAGCTACTCATAGCTTTAGTTCCAACATCAAAAATAGATGAAAAGTTGAAAGCTGAAGAGAAAACTTAAGGAAAAATGAAAAGAGAATTATGCAGAAGGTGTGTGCCATTTTTTCCCTCTTATTTGCTACCTAAAAACTACCTTCTTTCAATATTACAGATATTATCTTCTAAACAAATCCAAATCCCTATATAATATATAGGGATGAGAATAAGTCTCCTAATTTAAGTGAAACTCTTGAAATGAATCTGACTTTAGTTATGATCTGGCCTTATCCACTATAGCAATTTGTCATCTTTTTTCCAAAATTTATGACTTCTATAAATAGTGTTGCAATTTGATCCAGTCTCCACTTGTCACCTCTTAAAATAAAACAAATATTAATTTTACCAATTAAGCACCAAAATTAATTCAAAATAAAACAGATAAATCCAATTAACATAAGTAAATCACACCTTATCAATGCTACCGAATATTTATGATATTGTTGGAATGCAGAGCAAATATTAGCTAAGTCCTGATGAAAGCACATTAGGAAGTAGTAAATATAGCATTAAAGTATTTAAAAGGTTGTTGATTACATATTGTGTTATCAAGGCAATAATATACATGTGGATACTTATATGGATGCAGATTAGGAGGATATTTAGAAAAGATAAAATCTACCTTTTGACTTGTTTCCTTACTTAAAATGGTGCAATATTTTGGAAAAATAATAAACAATCTTATATTGCTTTATCCACAATGAGAGCTTAATTTATAGCATTTTTAACTGCAGTATAAGAAGGTGATTGGTTTAGATTTTTCTTGGTTCATTTGGGAGTCATTAAAAGTGAAAGTGATTTATTGATAATCAACTGTGATAATAAAACAATAATTGCTTATGCAAAAACTTCTTAATTTCATTACAAAACCAAGCCTATAGATATTAAATATAATTATTTATATAAGATATAGTTGTACAAGGTGAAGTGAACATAAAGTATATATGGTGACAAGCCTAATGACAAAATTAATTTCTTGAGATACATATATTAGGCATGTAAACTCACTACGATTAAGCAAAAATTGATAATATTGATAAAACACTTCTAAATGTATATTCATTCATTGTATTGTAAGTTTAAATACAAAATACATATTGAAGTTATTTATTATATGATAAGCATTATGTAAAACTTTGATTCTAGAATATATTTTCTATGTGAAATATTTTAATGTAAATAAAAGAATATATGTAAGGTAGATAACAGATTGACCCTCTCATATAAGCAATCACCTCTAATATTTATAGTAAATAGAGATGATGCATGATATATTAAGTTACCATAAACGAGTTTTAAAATGACAAATTTTGGATTAGACTAATAAACTAAATGAAAAGGAGTTCATTTCGTAACACATAAGTCCTATCGTGTGTGTAAAATCAATTATAAAAAGAGATTAGTAAAGTCGTAAGATTTCAACTTACACTTTAAGAGACTATAAATGTTAAATGAATTTTATAATATACCTTTATGATTTTTGTCCAATTTTAGGAATTAAATTTAAGGTTTTTTAATTTGGAGTGTTATCAAAAAGATCAAGGATGATACAACCTATAGGCAGGGACGGATCCAGAATTTGTTTTAAGTGAGGGCAAAAATTTCACTGGAGGCAAAAAAAAAATTTAGTGGGGCCAAAATTTTAATGAGAGCACAATTTTAATTTTTTTATAAGTTAAAAATTTTAAATAATAATTTTTTTATGTAAAATTTTTTGGAATCAGTGGGGGCATTGCCCCTACTAGCCTCTACTGTGGCTCCGTCCCTGCCTATAGGGCAATTA
>JAOTBA010000005.1:35264160-35285145 GCA_025629845.1 Erythroxylum squamatum
TAAGTCTCAAGCCCACTTGTCTTCTATTTTCTCAAATCCAAACTTACCTAACACATTTAATCTCAACTACTCATTTAATACATGCTATCTAACTCATTAAATTCATTAGCCTATGTCAACTAACTTCATTAATGCTACTATATTTAATTAAATGTCCACTTAATTAATGCTAATCATGCTTAATTATATAAAAAAAAAAATTTCGGGGCTAACATTCGCTCCCTTCTTCTCCGATGAGCTTGAGTCTCACCAACACCATTTCTGTTTCTTCACTGATTTGTTTTGCTTTTTGTTGTCGGAATCCACCCCAAATCCTCTAATTATCATCTCTTGTTTCTTATCACCAAACGAGTCTCTCACCATCGTCAGATACCATAGCTCGTAGGAAACCCAATTTCTATGCCATTGTGTCTAGTCTACTGGCAAGCATTGTCAAGCTCTGACCACAGGGGGGGATTACAGGACAAACCAATACTACGTTTGTGTCAAAACCCAGGATGTTTTCCTCAACCTAGTTGATCAGTTTCTCGAAGGAAATCATAAGAACCCAGTGTATTTCGTAATTCTATATGTACTGAACTCATTGCATGACATATTTTGATATTTTGTTCTTTCATTATTTATCATCAATGCAACAAAAAAAAAACAGGATCATGGAATTTATGTTCTTTAAGTATGATGAGATACTGTGGTTTAGTTTTGCTATAATCCAAAGCTGTCACTTATGCTATTCCTTGTATAAATAGTTCTGGAAATAAAAGTATTCTATGGTTGTATAAATGACTCTTTGGTGTTAGTGTTTTGGTCTGCTTGGGAAGAAATATTGTGTACCATTTTGCAGGTGTCCTGGATATGCATTGCTTCCTAAAGCTCAGAATGCTGGGGAATTGGAATCTGATGGAGAAAAGGCTGTTGGACAACTGCATCCTCAGTTCGCAACACATGCTGGGCCTTCAAACTTGCCGTCCTCCCAAGTTCAACACTGTGTCTTTATTCCCTTTCAGGTATCGAGTTCAAATACTTCCATTGAGAGATTGGGATGTATGTCGGTTTCTGACCTGGAAGCTCAGAAGAACCATCTCCAAAACCAGATTGAGGTACCTGTTCGCATGAATTTCTTTTAGAACTAATTTTTTTGTTTTCTTCAATGTTTGTGTTAGGTTTTCCATCTTGTTTCTATTCATACTGACACATGTAGCTATTGACATTTACCTTGAAAGTGCTTGTGCTTTTAGATGGCAGTTCACTTGTATAAATCAGATTGCTATTTGCTTTCTTGTCTGAACAAAGTTGTGTTGCACATGTTCAACTGTCTTTATTTTGAATTTCATTGTTTCCTATTCACACGATTTCTTTGTTATCATGATTTTCTAGTTGTATGGTTCTAACAAGAGTCCATTTCCAATCTATGTGACTAGTCCTCATCTATTGTTTGTCAGGATGATTAAAAAACTTGAAACCACAGAAAAGACATTATTCAAACCATATGTGCTTGACTGCTGCTAGGTGGTGATGTGAGTGTGCTTAAGTGGTCCATGAGTGTAAACTTCTTTAATGCATAGACCATTAAACGAGCATTGTCAAAATCTGCGGCTGGATGCATTGCTTCTTGTTCAAATTGTGATGAGAGGCCAAATTTTTGTTTGTTTGCTTCTATCCATATAAAATTGTCCTCTGTCAATTACAATGGTTGACCTCAATTTTGCATTACTAAGCTGTTCTATCATTATTTTTAGTTGCTTGACATTATCGATTTGTTCCCTCTATACAGGTCCTGCAAAAACAGCTTCAGCTCCTGGAGAATCCAAAAGCTGAGGAAAGAACTAATGGCTGTCCAGCGACATCTGCAGATGTCAATGGTAAGGCTGCCCCCTCGTCATCTTCTACATCAGATTGTGGTAATTATGGAGAGATAGAAGATACTCGTTCGTGATCTTTGAGCAAATGTGGTTGTATCATAGATGACAAAGGGAAGTCAATATCAGAGAAAGGGAAGCTGCTAAATAATTAAAAGAGAAGGGAAAAGGTCGTCGCACTGCTTGCTTTAAACTGAAAAGGCTTTAAATCCTTGCAGCCTACTCAGCGAGTGTACTCCCTCAAGATCCTGTTTTTTGGTTGTAAGTTTAATGATCAATGTTAAAATGTCATTAACGCTTCCAGGTATGTAACTACAAAATGTGACCAATTTAAAGATTTGGATCGGTTGTACTTTGAACAATTTAGGGCTGTTCAAAGTTCGGCTTGAGTTGGCATGTCAACCTGACTACAATGTAAGTTCGATATGAAAATCGACCCTATACAACCAGCACGTATCACCTGACCTGGTTTGACCTGACCTGAGCGTGTCTAAATTGGTCAAATGCCATTTGACCAGTTTGTGATTTATTTGTGATTTTTTTTCATATTCCTTTTAAACTGATTAAATTTCGTGACTTCCTTGAAGCATTGTTGAAGGGGGCCATTGTGGGTTCTCATGAAAACAAACAGGCTCGTTTTCCCTGCGCTACTCTGGTGAGAGATACGTACCCAATCGATCTAATAGGTCAGTACAGATACTGTTCCTGAGCAAAATCATGTAACAGAAGTAACAAAAAAAAACAAAGTAAAAACCAACTTTTCCAACTGGAAATTTATTGTAAAATGAAGTAGCGATTATGAATGGGGATGCTTAAATTGAAGTTGCTTCACAGTGTTACAAAAAATTGAAGGTATTACCGATTGCAAGTTTCAACATCAAAATTTGAATATACTTCCCGCTTTACATCACATTACGTATTGCTCTCGTAACAAACATGTGGAGCTACTGAAAGCACGGTTCTCAATACTACTTGATTCCTAATTATTTTCCTGCATAATTTAGAATAACCAAAATCTTTTTCATCAAATAATGGAAAGTATCATTTGGGTAGTTAGATATGCCTCTACTTGCCTCTCCTATCATGTTAGTATAAATTTTTAGTTTATTTTAAGATGATGTTGAATCTACGTGTGTGAAACGTTAAGAGATGATGCATTTAAGGTTTTCATACAAAGAAAAAAGTGAACATATTTTATCTTCTATCATATCCTAGAGATTTAGTTATTATTTGATTTTTTTTTACTTAAGAATGATATATTTTCTTATATAAGTTGGATTGATAGTACGACAAGATAATGTATCATTTGAAATGGAATCATCTGAACAAAAAAAGGTGTATATATACTATTAGGGACGGATCCAAAATTTTTTTTGAGTGAGGCAAAATTTTAATGGGGACAAAATTTTATTTTTTTTATGGAATCAAAACTTAAAATAATAATTTTTTATATAAAATTTTTTAAAGGCAGTATGGGCAAGTGCTGCCCCTAATGTGGATCCGTCCATGTATACCACATGGGTTATGTGAAAGACAAGTATAAAGAGTAACGAAATACAGTAAAACCTCTATAAATTAATATTGTTGGATCATTATATTTATTATTTTATAGAGATATTAATAAATATAAAGAGATTTTTGTAATTGATTGAAGTTAAATTTTGATTACATAAAAAAGCATTGTATCTTAGAAAAATTCATGTTTCATATTAATTGAATGAATCTAAAACATAGATTCATTGTACATAATATTAATGAAAACTAATAAATAATGTTCATTGTTTCTTAAAAATTAAGTATTATTCATTGTATTTTTACTAAATTATCTTAGTTATGTTTGTGTAAGTTTATATATTTATTAATTTATGATATTAATGTCACCCTATATTTATATAGAGGTATTTTAAAAATATATTATCTTATCAAAATTTGTTAAAATTTTAACCAGCTCAAGATAAAACTGAAAAAATATAATTTAAAAATTTTTATTAATTTATCGAGTATCAATTCAAAAAAATTATGCGGTAATAAAAACTATGCCTAATTACCGCTCCTCAAATAGAATATTTAAAGCAGAATTAAACGGTTTCTCTTGCGTGATGAATCACGGTCTGTCTTTTACGTCCGAAGCTGCTCTCAGTCGCAATGCGTTTTACTTTTACTATTACTAGATAGTTCGGGAAGCTAATTACGTCATTTTAATGAAAGGTCATGAAAAAGTCAAAAGGCGATGGCTTGAAGTTCAACAGCAACAATTAGTCCACTCAGGCGGCAAGCCCACGCCCACAGAAACTGATCTCATCGTGCGATTTTTTATGATCCATACATCATCACCATCATACATGACTATACCATCGTCTATCATACATATTACCACATCGAACACGCCCTGAGCTATATATATTCCTTTTGTAACATCTTTCTTCAATATTAATTCAGTTCATCTCAAGAAAATCCCAACACTATAGTCAGTAAGCGCTTGTACAATTATGGGTGCTGAGGTTAGCAATTGATCAGTTTCGCTGTTATCTGAATTGTTCTCTCTAATTCTGCGGCTCACGTGTGCGTTTGTTTGTTTGGTTGTTGCAGAAAGATGGAGCTAAAGGTGACAGCGAGAAGAAGCCGGCGGATGCCGGCGACGGAGGAAAGTCTTCCGCCGCCGTCTCGGTTTTCAAAATGGACATGCATTGCGAGGGCTGTGCCAAGAAAGTTAAACGCGTTGTTAAACACATGGATGGTGAGGACCCAATTTGTTTCCTTTTCTGCTTCATTGATCATCAAATTCTGATAATTTCATTTGATTTCACATGGTCAACCGTAGCTTGTCTTTATTTTGTTTCCTTTATTCAGCTCTCCACCTGCTTCATACAGAGTAAATTAAAGTATACATTAGGAGTTTTAAGTAAGATTAGTTGTGTCTAACGTGTCGTTATTTAGACTCTAATCGTTTACTAAGACGTCTCTCTCTTTTTCTCTCTCCCTTAAGGCGTGGAAGGCGTGATTGTAGACACCGCCGGCAACAAATTAACGGTGACCGGCAAAGTTGACGCTGGAAAAATCAAAGCCAGGCTTGAAGAGAAAACTAAAAAGAAAGTCGACATCGTATCGCAGCCCAAAAAAGACGGTGGTGGCGGGGGCGGAGATAAGAAACCCGAGGAGAAATCCGAAAAGAGATCGGAGGAGAAAAAGGCTGAGGAGAAGAAACCGGCTAAAGAGGTGCGTTTAGTTAGCTATTAACAATGTCATTAGTGTGTCGTTAATTACGATTTGCGGTTGTAATTAACTGTGATTAAATATTGGTGGTGGCAGAGTACCGTGGTTTTGAAAATAAGGCTACATTGTGACGGTTGCATTTCGAAGATTAAGAAGATCATCTCGAAAAGCAAAGGTGAAAATTTTAATCAAAAAAAATGTATATATTATGATAATTGAAATAATAAAAAACAAAAGCGGTTGTTCAAGACAGGTTTGATTAATATTAGTGGGTGATTAATATTATATTAGTGAGCGACGGCAATCTGACGTGGCCTGACCGACATGTTAACAGGAGTAACGAACGTGGCGGTTGACACGGCAAAGGAGGTTGTAACGGTGACGGGGACAATGGACGTTAAGGAGCTCGTACCATATCTTAAGGACAAGCTTAAGAGAAACATCGACGTAGTTCCGGCGAAGGAGGACAAAAAAGACGGAGGCGGCGGAGGAGATAAGAAGGCGGATAAAAAGGAGGGCGATGGGAAGACGGAGAAGAAAGAAGGCGGTGAGGCAAAAGCTGAGAAGAAGGAAGGAGATGGCGGTGGTGCTAAGGTGGAGGTGAGTAAGTTGGAGTATCGTGGATACTCGGAACCCGGTCCGTCTTACTGGTTTGACGGTGGTTACGGGCAGAGTTACGCCGTTCAGTCATACATTGACCAAGGGTATGGGATGAATCAATATAATCATCATCCTCAGGGTTACCCGATGAATCAAGGGTATGTGGTGAATCAATATAATCATCCTCCTCCTCAGGGTTACGCGATGAATCAAGGGTATGTGGTGGACCACCATGGATACGCAATGGACTATCACAACATGCAAGCGCCCCAGATGTTCAGCGACGAGAATCCTAATGCCTGTTCCGTCATGTGAGAATGGAGTGTAACGAAACAGATCCCCGAAGAGTAAAAAAGAAAGAAGAAGAAATTGTAAATAAAGTAATTACACAGAAGTGTAGGACTTTGGAATTAGGTTAGAGGTCCGGCCGGCCGATTTGGCCGGTTGTGCCGGTTGAACTGGTGGTTCTTTCGTTTGTTCTTTTATGACCACTACTATACTCCATTTTTATGACATCTGTTGTATTCAAAATGAATATCAAATACAATTATCACCCTTATCAATTTTGCTTTGAAATTTTAGACAGAGACAGGGGTAAAGGTTGAATAGTACAAGTTAAACATGTCATTGTGTATTTGAATATGCTGGGTTTTAAATTGAGGGGAGTGTTGAAGAAGAAAAACGTGAAAGGAATTGATGGGGGTTAGGAATCCAAATCCAATTGGAACGTCGAGTTTGAAAACAACGGAACCAACCATAATTACCACTTATGCGGTTGCAAAATAAAGAAGTGGTTCATGCGTCTTTTCCGCGTCAGGATCAGTTATAATCTCAATGGTCCAGAAGGCAGAAACCCAAATTTCCAATTTTCAATTTCCACTCTCACTTCTATTTATTAATTATTTTATATTGTTAGAAAAGAGAGACAAGGCACATTTTTCCAGTAGGTTCCTGTTAGCTGGAATTACTTTACTGAATTTAAATTACATTATCAAACTTTGGGTAAAATACAAATGTTTCCTCCAAACCCCTTCGTAAGTAGGGGAAGACCAGGACCAGGACCAGGACCAGGACCATTCATTCATTCAATGTTCAAAAAGTCCATTCCAATCTACAAATTGAATACATCAAGTTGTGTTCAATTCCACATTCTTCTCTTAACCCTTTTTCCTTCCTAAGAAACGTCAGAGAGTACTTAGACCCCCTTAATTGACCCTTTGGGTTATTAATTATACAGAAAATAATAATCAAAAAACAAATAGATACTACATCGCTATCTCAATAAAAAATAAAAATAAAATACATGAATGTGGGGATTTAATAAAATCCCTCGACTTGTGCCTGAAGCGTGTAAGTCTCGGATTCCTAAATCCGTTTACATAGTTACTCTTGACTAGCCCATAGGTTGGTGGGAAACCAAAAAACATACAATTCTACCTTAAAAATTAAGGTCAGTTTCAGGTGTGAAAAATATAAGATTCCGAAGAAAAAATAAGGATAAGAACGAAGAAAAGTGTAGAGAAAAAAAGAGATTATTTCAATATTTATTAAATAAATTAAGGGATCGTTGTTGGGTTCTTTCTCATTAGCTACTCACTATTAACAGTTTTAAGTTAACAACAGTATTAGGGCAAATTGACATGCGGATTACGCATGTGTGTGGAATATTATGATGGTAATAACCGAAACAAGCCAATGAAAGTATGAAACATTCAATCATTGCGAAGAAGAGGATGTGAGGCTGGAAGGGTCGTATACGCATTTGCTTGCGTCAGCAATCCGATTTTGTCCACTAGCGACCTCGTTAAAGGACCTGATTGCGATTGGGGATTGAAAGGGATGGCCTAAAGAATGGAAATTGATACTAAAAACTATGCCTTGTCGATCTTGTGTTTGGATACTATTGCCTTCCCGAATAATCCTTGCTCCATTCGCCAAGTTAACAATGCGTAGCGTACACTAGACACCTGTTGTGTGCTGGAGCTTTGATGATTTTTCACGCCTAAAATATCATCGTAAGTTCTACAGTGAAACCTTTGGAACCTCAGCAAGCTCTCATCGATATACTAAGTTTTCAGGATTAACTGTATATAATGTTATTTTTAAAATTTCAGAAACCACGTTTATATTGTTTTAAATAAAAACAAAAATATGTTTAATTATTAATATCAATGGGTCTTATATTTTTATCATTTATACTTCAAAGTTAAAGTTAAATTATTTTTAATTAAGTAAATTTATTTTAATCTCTTATATAATATTTATTAATAATTTTTTTATATTAAAATAAATAATTTAAAACTAACTTTATTATAATTTAATATTTATTTTAAATATTAAATAAAAATAAAAACAAACAAGCTGAAAAAAAAAGTCTTTTGTCTAACAAAATGTTAAGTAAATTTTCTAATTTAATTTAAATATTTTTAGTGTAAGAAAATTATTAAGAACTCTCTCTTCATTAATTGAGCCACCGTTTTAGGGTTAAGTTTATCAATGCCATCTACGCTACGGTCTACCACATGCTTGAAGACCAATTTGACTTTAACAACGAATGCCAGTAGATTATTCTTCCCCTCCCCAGCATGTACTTCTCCAGTTTTCTTTATATGAACAGGAGAAACACCAGCTAACCTGTCCATATCAGTTCAGGCATTGTCTGACAAATAGTTCTCAGCACAACGGGTAGCTGTGCTGCTTCTTTAATTTCCATGGACTCCAAAACGAGGATAGACTTTGTGGAACCATTAGTATTGGACTCCATGTCAGTGCCTATGTCATGGCTGACGAGTGGCATGGTTAGACGATTAGGGTGTGTTTAAGGCTAATTAAAAATGAAACACCAAGCATGCCACTTCTGTTGGGATTTCTAGAAAAATGAGGTCAGTCACACTACTTCAATCCAAAATTTGCCACCTAATTCTGCCGATTCTATTCTGTTGGCCAAAAATTACAAGGATTGGAACTAGAAAACAAGCACAAGAAGGGATCATAATGCTAGTCTTACGTATTAATCCACAAGCTTAATTAATATCAGGTACGGAGACACCTAACAAATTAGCTGAGACCATTGAAAGGAAGGATAAGCTTTTAATGTTAGATGATTCATAGCGTTCCATTATATTCAGATAATCGTAATGAGTAACGAAATATCACTTTTATTAGATAAAATAGACATCTGATTGCAATTAATGCTTCCTTTTGGAGACCTTTTCTTCTAATTGAACTCTTCTAAATACACAAAAACGCTGCAGGTGTCAACCACTTAATTGAACTATTACGCTGCTAATTCAGGTGAGACGTGATTGATTTGTCACTATTGACCATAAATTTATATTATAAGCTAATGTTTTCTTTAATACCTGTAAATAATATTTTATTGGACTATGTTCATATAACAGTAGAGTTTATATATATAAATGTAAGAAGATAACGATATTTAATAAGCCACGGTATAGTCGGCATCGTAATGACAGACGAAAGATCTGAAGGAGGAGGGAGAGGAGTGGGGCTGGTGAGTCACCAATAGCCCTCAAATTCTGACTCAGCTATGACTGTGACTCCCAAACAAAAGCGCGCACACACATCATATGATGTAATGATTATGCATAGCCATGGCATGATCATGATCATGACGATGGATGGTAACATGACCGACCTATCGTTGAGTTTCGGCACATAATTATAAATAAATCAACAGTAATAATATCAAATTAAGAATGGATATAAAGGAATTAGGAAGATGCAGTTAGCCACCAAACGTGAAAGGTGGCTAAAGAGTCAATTTTGTTTTCTGATATGTGGGCCCTTCCACGTCGTCCAGTACGTGGATCATTGTTGGATCTTTTGAACTTGCGCGCTATCTGGTCGCTTCTTTTCGTATATTTACTTTTATTTGTTGGCCAAAATACTAATTTACGTCTCAGTCATTTATGTCCTTCACGACATGTACATGCGATCCCACTTGCCTCTTGCCGTGAAACACAATGGCTGAACTGAAGCAAACATTTTTCACATACGCAGAATCGTTTAATAATTAAATAATTTATATGTTACTTATAAGTTAATATTATATATTTATTAATTTAATTTTAAATTTTAAATAAAGTAGCACATATCTAACGCACCTGAGTCTATGTGGTCCAAATCCAATAAAGGATTGTTGTGACGTGACCTAAATTTAGGTCCTGTTTAGTCATTAGCTGATTATATCAACTGATTTAATTAGCGGATTGCATTAGCTATTTATCATTTGATATTTGGTAAAATTAGTTGTTTAATATTAACTATTTATGCGTAAAATGACTTATGAAGATATGACTTTAAAAAAAATTATAAGAGTATGAATATTATATATCTTAGTATTTCGCTGAATATTCTTATAGAAATTTAAATTTTAGATAATTAATTATACAAAAATTAAGTTTATAACTCTAATAAAAAGCATAGAACATGTGATAATAATAATAATAATAATAATAATAATAATAATAATAATAATAATAATAACAACAACAATAATAATAATAATAATAATCATGATGATGATGATGATACATCCAAATATAAAATATAACAATCCAAATGAAGTTTAATAAAACAATTCAAATAGAGCAAAAGAGGTTGGGAAAAATTTAAGGGCAAAATTGGCATTATAGAAAAGGATAATTAGCTGATTGCCTAAAAAGCTACTCACAAGGAGCTTCTAATTTTTAGCTGGTTGGGTTGAATTAGCCAACCTAACCAGCCAACAACCAAACAACTAGAATAACTTATTGATGAAGTTAAACAGTTGATCAGCCAACAACCAAACACGACCTTAATAATTTCCAAAAAGACCCATAGCCCATCGCTTTTTTCAACTGTACTTATCATTATTTTTAGGCTATATTTAGTTGAACGTAAAGATTTTAATGAAACAAAATAGTTTATAATAGAATTAGGGATGACAATTTTTAGCCCATAAGTCTAAATTTAGTTGGTTTCAATAAGCCGACCCATGGGCCAGGCTCAGGCCTAGACCCAGACAAACTCAAGGTCCAATTATTCTAAGCAAAACAACATTGTATTACTTAGAAGAGTTGGGCCTCAAGTAAGCTCGGGCTAGACAACCCAGACCTTGATTTAATTAAAAAAATAAATTATTCTATATTTTTAATTTTAAAAAACTTGGTGGGGGCTGGCCATTATCATCCCTAAATGAAATTGAATGTAATATTAGAAAATTGTTGTTTAGCAGGGACGTAAGAGTTCATAATCTAATATAGTGAAATATTGTTTGAAAGAAGAGTTTATAATGTAATATATTTAAATATTGTTTATCATTTTACATTTTATCATAAACCATCCAAACCAGAGGTTTCTTATTTTTACTGTTTATGATGAAATGAGATGTAATATGAAACTCAACTATTCCATCCCATTCTATTATAAACCTTCATCCTAAATGATGAAATAAATAATATTACTTTTCATTCTATTTCATTAATAAACCTCCAACTAAATATACTCTTAAATAAAAATCTTATATTTATGTTTCACTTCAACCCATGAAATGAAATAAATTTGAATTAAATCATTTGGAAGGTTTTCAATTGGGAGCATGAAATAAAGTTTTTTGCTTATATCCAAGATAATTTTAATTCAATATCTATTTAATTTTGCTTTGGTTTTTATAAATATATTGATTTAGAAATCTTTATATTGTATTTTAATTTTGCAAATCTATTTATTTAGAATAGCAAGAGTTTTAGAGCTTGTTCGATTTTATTCATACAATTTTCAGAATTATTATCTTCATCTTTTAATATATATATATATATATACCACGTGTTCAATATACATTTTAATTATTAATTAAAGAGAATACTTTTAAACAAAATTGAATTGATTATTTAATCTTTAAATCCTCTGACGTAATTAAGTGAATATTAAAGAACACTTTCATATCAAAACACGTAAACTTGTTAGTAAAAAATGAAAATTTTACTAAATTATAAAATAGAGGTCTTTGTATATTAGTTAAGAACTTTATTTTATGCTTTCAGTTGATTTCAAATAGGACTGATCGTTGAAATTTATTTGATCCCGTTAACTTTTTGTTATATAGCTAATGTAACACGTGAAAAATAACAGGCGGAAGTCGTGCATAATTCTTCTTCTTCGGCAACGTGAAGTAACTGTTATAAAAACGACTTGGCGTCAATCTTCATGGATGGACAAGATGTTCTTCAAATTTTGCTCTTAGTTCTCCGGGGATTTTGTCTCGTTCGCGGTTGGTGGTGCTTAACACATGGCCTAACTCGCGCCCTACGCGGCTCAAGGTTTGACTACCCCTTCGGCTGTTAGTGCGACTTCAGTGGAGGTGACTTCTAGTCGAAATTACTGGCATCGATCTCGTTGGAGAATTTGGGTTGGACTCTAATTCTCTGACCTTAAGAAGAACACCATAATTTTGGGAGCCCTGGCTGGCTTGGGTAGATTTTTTTGAATGAAGTTTTATATGTCACTTTTCATGTAATGAAATGTTAATATTTTTAATCAAATCTGACACTTTTTTAATTATTATCCAAAAACATAAATAAAAGATTTTTACGAAGAATTACGTATATTAATTAAATTTGAAGAGGAGATGGATTGTAAGAATTTTTAAAAATTATTAAATTTGAGTTAGGTTACTCGAAAGTGTGTGATTTTGGGAATTTTATTGATTTTTAAAAGAAATAGTCTTTGTACTAGTTCAAAGTAAAACTGCGTATTACTAGATCTTTTCAGGCTTTACATATCAACGAAATTCATACAAAGTGTTGTTGTTCTTGCTAAGAAAAATATGTATAAATAGAATAAAATAAAATTTTGATCAACATGTGGCATGCATGTTAATTGATGCCACTAAAATTAGGCGTTCTGAGTTCATTTCTAAACCAGCAGATGGCAGTCAATAAGGACATTTTGTGGTTAACGTTGCTAATGATGGTTTCTGTTGCTATTGGTTGTTGTTGATTTCCAGGGGATTATTGATGATCAATCCATGTAACTCTTTATCATTTCTGAAATTGCAACGCATTGGATAGTCAAGTTTGTTGGTAAGTGACTTCGTCTGGTCTATGTCAATCAATGGTAGCTGCTAAGTAGATGAAATTTGGTATCTACCTGTAAGTGCTCTACGAGCGATCGAACATTATCCGTAGTGCCCTATTTGTGTCACTCGCAGCTCATCTTTTACTCAGTTGGAGCTTGTAATCATGCAGATATTGAGTACAGCCTACAGAGTGTTTATTCCTTTCCCCTTCTAATGTGATTGAACTTAGTAGTTAAGTTCAGAAAATGCATTAGTGAAGAATATAGAAGCATAATTACCCCTAATGATTTCATTTGCCTAACTGAAAGACTGAATATGCAAACAATATAAAGAACTATGGGCCATTCTCAAATTTAATTATTGACGATAGGATGAGAAGAGAAAATATTAGTTTCAGCAGTGACGAAGCCAAGAATCTTAAAGTTTAAATATTTAATTTTTTTAAATTTTAAGAGTCTCAGTACATCACAAAGCTCTAAATAATTCCGTCCTAGTATATATATATATATATATTATAAAAATAAATTATTTAATAATCTTGAGAGCGGAGATCAGTGCACTACTGGTCCATCTACCTCCGTCCCTAGTTACAGGGACAAGCGGGACGACTTTTATCATATATAATTTCTTCGATATTCACATTAAATTATAATCCTGAGGCATGGGAAAAGGACAAATCGGGATACAGTTGATCTTTCCCTTAAAGAGGAAACGATCAAAGTGGTTGTCCATTAAAGTTATTTATTACAAAGTGCCATTTGCATCATACACTTCTCGGGTGTATATAGCCATACATTTCCCTTGTTCTCACTATCCTGTTGAAACTTTTAGGTGATCTTGTTAGACAAATCCAACGTGGGGATGAGAACTTTTGAAGCATTCAAAGAAGGGAAGCTTTGAAATGGTGAGATTCGTCATTCAGAAGATTCATGGTCTCTCCAACTGGTCGAGTTATCGAGACCCCCAAAATAATTTTGATTCTTCAAACTTTTATAGTAGTTGTGGAATTAGGTCGAATCTCTAAAGAACTAAATACTAGTTTCTAAATTTCAAGCAATAAAATTAAACTAGGGAGGGTTGATTAAGTAACTGATTAACTAAAATTAAAATGAAAACAAATTAAATCAACTGAATTTAAAAATGAAAAAGTCAAGATTACTAAACTTTGATTCAAGGGAAAGATTTCATATAATTGTAACATTGATCGTTGGTCTAAAAAGAATATTTTCACGATTCAAGTAGTTAGTCCGAAATATATTAGGATAGTCGTAATAAGTCTCAAATTTCTTGGTTCAAACTCAGTATCCAAACCAAAACTTACCATCTCTAGACTGGGTGTGATATCATTTCATATCAAATAAATGATAGTAATAAGCTCTTTAAAAAATACTAAACCCTAAATTAAATAATTGAGATAGCTACACCCATTTAATTTAGTTTTCTTGTTTATCATAGGTTAAATATGAAAACTTACAAATAGCCTATTTTCTACTTGAATCATTTCTTCATGACAATTACGGGTCATTTAATTCCTAGATAGCGATAGAATAATCAATATTAAATTAAATTGTCAGATTAATCGAATATTAATCATTCATGAAACATGAGAACTCAAAACAAGAAATGCTTGAATTAAAACGTGAATAAAAGATTTAGAACACAAAACCTCACAAAGTTACAACTAAAATATCGAATCCCCTTAAATCAGAATGATTGAGTTTAGCCACACATGGCTTTTGCTCCAATAACAAAAATAGATGTCTAATTCTAACTTTCAAAGATGTCTATCTAAAACAAATTTAAATTCCTACATGATAAGGATAGATGGAAGTTTCCCGGTTAAACTTCAACTCTTCAAATGATCAACTTTATCCATTACAACAATCTCTTCACTTCATCCAAAAATTCGTGATTATCATCAATAGAGTCCCAATTTGATGCAATCTTCATTTTTCATCTCTTAAAACAAAACAAACAATAATTTAATATTTAAGTACAAAAATAAATTCAAAACAAAAGAGATAATATCAAATAATATGTCAAGATAAGATATTATCACCAACTCCAGAGGGACAAGGGAAGGCCATTTGGTTGTTGTTGCCACAATTGGTTGGTGTCGAAAGGAGACAAAGTGATGCTGGTTAGTATGTCCTTGGTTGGTGATGTCAAGTTATGGTGGCGTGTAAGGATGGATGATGATTTAAATGTAGGTTGTCCACGAATTGACATATGGGATGCGCTAGTGCTAAACTAAAAGACTAGTTCTTGCCTTGTAACATCTCTTGGATAGCGAGGGAAGCCTTGCGAAAGTTTCAACATAATGGAACAGTTTGTAATTATGTCAAGACATTCAGCTTTTTGATGCTAAATATTAATAACATGTTAGAAGACAACAAGCTATTCAACTTCCTATCGGGACTTCAATTTTAGGCACAAATTGAACTACGAAAGCAAGGTGTTCAAGACCTCCCAAGTATCATTATTGTTGTTGATTGGTTAGTGGATTATTGACCGAATAAAGACAGAGAAAAAGTTTCTAGCAATAATGGGAATGAAAAAGCTATTGAAGAAAATTTCTTTACGCAAAATAAAAAAAGTAAAAAACGTGAAAACCTCTCAAAGTTCTACTAAACAAAAGGTTACTTGATTTATATGCAACATACCACATTATGCAAGGGAATATCTAAGGAAGATGAAGTTGAATGCATTGCTAACTAAGGAGGAGGAAAATGGTGAAATAGTGATTGTCAATTTATTGACGGTGGAAAAGGCACATAGAAGTGAGATCTCTACGACCTTTGATGAGTAAATACGATGGCTGCACATGGAAAGGAGTTGAGAGAGGCTCATATAAACTTCCTTTGGTGGCGATAAGGGGCTGCAAACGGACTTATAGTCTTATCTTTGATTATTCCATCGGTAGCAAAGATATTTGTTGTCTATTAAAGTTTTAAAGTTGGTAGCAGAGGCTGCCACCACAAAATCTTGACGAAATGACATGTATAGGTGTGTCATTTTGGTATACACTTACCCAATACGTTTAGACTTTTACAGGGCAAAAGGAGACAGATTGACCAACTTTGGCAACATATAGCCAAGGAAACATGAAGGATAGATTTAGCACATTGGTTGCAGGCGAAGACGTTGAAAAGTTGATGCAATAAAGTTATCCAAAAAATTGCTAAGTCATTGAAAGTTGAAAAATGTGCAAGCTGTCCATTTTGATAAAATATAGCTACATTCAAAAATGGAATGATCATGTAATTGAAGCAGCTGAAAATTCAACTTCAGAACCAGCTAAAGACCCTTTAAGCTTCAAGTTATAACAGTTACAAAATGACAGTTATTGAATAATTGTTACTTTTGGTTATGTCAATTTGTTGATTATGTTAGTTGTAAGTTGTTTGTCCTAATTTGAATGTTTGGAAGGGTTATAATGTTTCAAACATCTCCAATTTGAAATTAGGATAGGTTTAGCATAAAAATACATGATAATTGGTTGAAAAATTGTTGGAACTTATCCAAAATTGTTGCTTATATATATGTGAGTTACAGGTTGAAAAATGGATTGCTTTTGCCTCTTTCGAAATTTCATTTTGAGTAACTTTGTTTGTAAGATTTTCCTACTGTTCACGTATGATTTTATGGTCCATTTACAGCACATTGTCGACTACATTGTCGCACACACATGGTGTCGCCCACATTCCCAACCTTCTTTCTCTGTGATGGGTAGAGACTAAGTAGGTATGGTTGTTTAAAACGTTGGCTTTGGGTCTTATTCTCGCCAAGCATCAGAGTACACCATCTATCTTGCTTAAGGAAGATGATAGAAAACTCAGAGATCACGAGAATCATCGTCGGCAATGGCTGGAGGTATTTATGGTTTCGATTATGCTTCCATTTAATTTATTTGCATGTATCTTTACGTAATGCTTTGTATAAGATGCATGTTATTGCTTGGTTTATATTTCATTTGGTATCAGAGCCTATGATGCCTCTGTCTTGCCGCATAAACTGATGAAAAACTTACCTCTGTTATCCTCTGTTTTGGGTTGCGTTCTGCCGAATATATACGTTTGAGGTTGTTGAATTTTTTTCGACATTTTGTACCTTTTGGAGACGTTAGATTCGTGTTTTTTCGTCATCCATGGAGCACGCCATACTTTCTGGACCGTGAAGGAGGAGGAGGGACGACGATTGTACGTGGAGCTTCGGACGTTCATTCGTGAAGCGTTGAATGATCGGTTTTCCGACATCTCGTGAGGTTTGCGACATCCACGTCGTCCCAACACCGGCTTCCGTGCAAACGCCAGCGTTCTCTGTTGGTTTGGAGCGTCAGAGCTCCGACTGGTTTTAGCCGAGTCACACCCGACCCGGCTGGAGGTTGAAGATGACCCCGACTTTCTTTTTTTATAAAAATTTAAAATTATTAAAATTAATTTTATTAATATTAGTGAGAAAGTGGGTTAATTCAGATCTGACCTATTATGCTATGAATTTAACTATAAAATCATTTTTGGGTCTTAATATTTTATGAAAAATATTAAGTTTTAATTATGGATGTCATATTATTAGAATTTAAGTTTATGACATGCATATGATAATTCTTTAATTTTGAACAAACTACATGTGATTAATTAAAAATTTTGTGTGTATAAATTCATGATTATTATACATGCAAAACTCGATTAAACATTTTGTGCATTCTTATTTTATTTATTTGCATTATTTATGACGATGCAAATATTTAAGCGTTAACTTAAAGCTTAAAATAATGTTAGTGATCATATGATTTTAATTAATTGGGAGTAGCCACAACATCTCAAATTAAGTATGATTATATATTTAGTTTTAAGATCACATTAATACATTAATTGTAATTAATCGTACATGATATGATAAAATCTACCCACAGGAATTTTATTATATTTATGTGATTAATTAGGATAAAATATTGGATTATATTTCTTAATTTATCCATAGGAATTAAGAAAAGAAACATAATTCAATAGTTTTTATCATAACGTTTCGGATGAATTTAATTGAATAACACTTTAGCCCACAGGCAAGTCTTATGTCACTAAAGTCATCTATTAAATGCATGATTTACATTGGTAAATCATGAATTATTATTGGTCTCGAAATATATATAACGAGCATATATTTTAGTTCTCAATTTGTAGTTGCTCCAAATATTTCTGATATTAAGTGTGATATTCTCGAATTAAGAGGTGATAACTACAAAGTGTGGAAGGAGAGAATTCTGCTTCATTTAGGCTGGATGGACATAGACTATGCTATTAGGAAGGACGAACCACCGAGTATGATTGAGACCAGCACTCCAGTAGCTATTGCTCTTTAAGAAAAGTGGGAGAGATCTAATTGCCTCTCCGTGATGTTCATAAAGACCAAAATCTCTGCTGGTATTCGCAGTTCTGTCGAATAGCATAATAATGTTAGAGATCTATTAAAGGCCATTGATGAGCAATTTGCTATATCTGATAAGGCCCTTGCCAGCACTTGGATTATGCAGTTGTCATCCTTGAGGCTCACCGGGATAAAGGGTGTACGTGATCATATCATGCGTAAGAGGGACATAGCGGCTCAGCTGAAAGCGTTAAAGGTTACAATATCGGAATCTTTCCTGGTGCATTACATTCTGTGCACTCTGCCTCAACAACACGGTCCTTTCAAGATCTCTTATAACACACATAAGGACAAGTGGTCAATTAATGAGTTGTTGACCATGTGTGTGCAAGAAGAGGAGATGTTGTTGATGGAAGAGGGTGAAAGGGTCAATTTGACCGTTTCAGGAAAGAAGAGGCATGAGAATGCCAAAAATAAGGGAAAAGGCAAAATTGCTCCTCAATTCGATATAAAGAAGCCGTCAAAGTGTTTCTTCTGCAAAAAGAGGGGATACATGAAGAAAGACTGTGCTAAATTTAAGGACTGGCTCGAGAAGAAAGGTACTCAAATTTCATTTGTTTGTTATGAGTCTAATATGGTTAGTGTTAATCATAACACATGGTGGATTAATTCTGGTTCTACAATCCATGTTTCGAATACCTTGTAGAGTATGAAAACCTAAGGACGCCTGTGAGAAGTGAAAATTGATCAATTCAGGAAGCAAGACGAGTTCACATGCGGAAGCCATTGGCACTTGCAGTTTGGTTTTGTTTTGTATTTAGAGAAGACCTTTTATGTTCCAAAATTTTCTAGAAATTTAATTTCTGTATCAAGACTTGTACCCTTTGGTTTTTCCTTTAACTTTTCAGATTATGGTTTCAGTTTATGTAATGGAACTAAAGTTATTAGTTATGGTACATTGTTTGATAGTCTTTATTCCATTCAATTGTAAAATGATGATGCCTATAGTTCGATGCATGTCACTGCTGGATTGAAACGATGTGTTATGAATGAAGAATCCTTTATATTGTGGCACCGTAGATTAGGACACATCTCCATTGAGAGAATTAAGAGATTAGTAAATGAAAGGGGTACTTAGTACTTTGGATTTTGCTGACTTTGAAACTTGCGTGGATTGCATTAAGGTAAGCAAACTAACAAGTCTAAAAGGGGTGCCAAGAGGAGCACAAACCTGTTAGAAATCATACATACAGATATTTGTTGTCCAGACATGGACGCAAGTAGTCCGAAATATTTTGTCACCTTCATAGACGACTATTCGCGATATATGTATCTCTACTTACTTTGTTCTAAGGATGAAGCTTTGGATGCCTTTAAAACATTTAAGGCCGAAGTGGAGACTCAATGTGGAAAAGTGATTAAAATCGTGAGGTCGGATAGAGGTGGAGAGTACTATGGTAGATACACTGAAAGTGGACAAACACTTGGTCTTTTTGTGAAGTTTCTTTAGGAACATGGGATTTTTGCACAGTACACCATGCCTGGCTCTTCGGATCAGAATGGTGTGGCAGAAAAAAGAAACCGAACCTTAATGGACATGGTGAGAAGTATGAGTAGTAAAACAAAACTGCCTCAATTCTTATGGACTGAAGCTCTAAAGACGGCTGTGTATATATTAAACCGGGTTCCAACCAAGGTTGTCTCCAAGACACCTTTTGAGTTATTTAAGGGTTGAAAACCGAGTCTAAAGTGAGAATTTATAACCCACAGGAGAACAAGCTAGACCTAAGGACCATTAATGGGTATTTCATTGGATATGCTGAAAGGTCTAAGAGGTATAAATTCTATTGTACATCTCACAGCACTAGAATTGTGGAATCAAGAAATGCAAAATTTCTTGAGAATGACTTGATCAGTGGGAGTGGTCATTTTCCAGAAATAGGTTCTGAAAGCGACCATTATGAAGCTCAACCCTCTGGTTCAAGAGATAGATTGATTGTCATCCATACTCCTCAAGTTGAAACAGGTATTGGACAATCAGTTACTAAAGTTCCACAAGCTGTTAGTACCAATCTAGTAGATCGAGTTGGAAATTAGGAACAACCAGGAATTATTAAGCAACCAGTTCAACAACCGGCTGAGAAACAAGTTCCTCGTCTCAATGATGATACAACATTGAGGAGATCCACTAGGGTTAGAAGGTCAGCAATACCTAGTGATTACATAGTCTATCTACAAGAGTCAGATTACAACATTGGAGTCGAAAATGATCTTGAAACGTTTTCACAAGCCACGTGTTCTAAGGAATCGGAGTTGTGGTACAATGCTATGAAGGATGAGATGGATTCTATGGCATCTAATCAAGTCTGGGATCTTGTTGAGGTTCCAAATGGTGTGAAAACTATTGGATGTAGATGGGTATTTAAGACAAAGAAAGACTCACGAGGCAGACTTGTTGCCAAAGGGTTCACTCAAAGGGAAGGAATCGACTACACGGAAACATTTTCTCCCGTATGTAAGAAAGATTCTCTTCGTGTAATCATGGCATTAGTAGCTCATTTTGATCTTGAGTTACATCGAATGGATGTCAAAATGGCGTTCCTCAATGGTGAACTAGAGGAAAACGTTTACATGAAACAACTTGAAGGATTCTCCTCTAGTGATGGTGAGCATTTAGTCTGTAAGCTTAATAAATCCATATATAGATTAAAACAAGCCTCCCGATAGTGGTATTTAAAATTTCATGAGGTTATCACTTCATTCTGTTTTGAAGAGAATATAATGGACCAGCGTTTATACCAGAAGGTTAGTGGGAGTAAGACTTGTTTTCTTGTGTTGTACGTGGATGACATTTTGCTTGCGACTAAT
>JAOTBA010000005.1:35286261-35298442 GCA_025629845.1 Erythroxylum squamatum
GATGAAGGCAAGATAGAAGCAACAATAAAGAATTGAGAATGTGCAGATTGAAAAAAACCAGAAATTGCAGCAAAAAAACCAAAGAACAGATGCAGAGCATGAGGAATGAAAGAGCTGAAGCAATTAAGTTAGTCTAATTAGCATAATCAAGAGTTGTTAAAGTTAAGCAAAAGGGCAGCTGGTCCATGCATCAGGCATTTCACTTTCATGGCCAAGAAAATCAAATTTGATGTCAGTTTTTGTTGGCTGAAGCATTAAATGATGAAGATTTCAACTTTCTATTTTAGCAAAGAAGACAATCTGGATACTTTAGTGTTTAGCCAAATGCAGAAACACTTGTACTAGACTAGTTTTTAACCATTAGTTATTGTTTTTACTTTTCAGCACCTTTAGAAATTTGTATCAGATGTAGAGAGCTTATATATGAAGCTCAAGTTTTACTTTTCAAGCAAGAGAGTGTATTCCAAAATCTGAACATATCAATACAAAGTTCAGTTCAAGTTTCAAGTCTCTTCTTGATATGCTTGTCTATTCTTAATTTTCCAGAAGTTGAGTGTTAGAGTTTGAAGGAGCATTAGTTGATATTGTCCTGTTTTTCAAACTTAGAACTAGTTTTCGTATGCTTTTCACAACCCTTCCAATTTACTCTTTTCAATTTAGCCACTTTGTTCTGTTTTGTTTTGTCAATGTTGTAGAGTTTCTAGTACCAAATCAGTCCATAAAAGAGTGAGTAGCTAGCTAAGGCAACACATACACAAACTCGTTTTTTTCCAGAAGTTCATTTTCAATCCAAGGAACAAATACATCATTTCTAAATACACCATACATACATACTCAAATCTGTGCGAGGAATCAGAGTAGCAATCTTTTACATCACATTCAGCAGCTCACAAAGTCAAGAAGAGAAGAGAAATTTAAGGAATCTGTTACAGCAGAGTTACCTGGAATTGAAGCAGACGTGAGCAGAAGGTGTTTGATCTTTTGCCTCATCCATTTTCACATCTGACAAGTGGTGCAGTGCA
Organism: Erythroxylum squamatum; assembly: GCA_025629845.1. Classification (NCBI taxonomy): domain Eukaryota; kingdom Viridiplantae; phylum Streptophyta; class Magnoliopsida; order Malpighiales; family Erythroxylaceae; genus Erythroxylum; species Erythroxylum squamatum. The sequence continues at coordinate 35,287,284 of JAOTBA010000005.1, forward strand.
AGTTCCCATCTTCAAGACTTCAAGGGAGTGATCTTCGACAGAGACTTCAAGGCTATATATAACCTAAAAGTCCTTCGTCTCACCATCCTTAAATCATATTCAATCATTGTCAGTGATCATTGTGTTGATACTAAATCCAACATGGGATTTGAAAGCTTTTGAGAGATTAAGGGAAGCACTGAAAGTATAAGATTCAACGTGGACAAGATGCATGGTAGTCTCTTCGACTCTAGAAGGACAAGGGAGTGCAATTTTTGCTGCGATTGCCACACTCGGTTTAGAACCAAAGAGGTTCTGTTGGATTGGATTGTCTCAAAAATCCACACTTCTTGAACTGAGAAAGCAAGCTGAGTAAGAATTCGGATTCTCTCAACAAGGTGTCCTCTCAATACCTTGTCAGCCTGAAGAACTCCAAAAAATCCTCGGAGGGTGTCGTAGTTTATAGATTCCAGTGAGTAGTTTTCCTTTTGTTCGTATAATCTGATATTCTTTGTATGTTCCTTTTAGCCAATAAGTCACCGCGAATGCCATCTTGTAGTATTTGATAATGAAGACAATCAACTATCTGACTGCTCCAAAATCCAACTTGTTAGCGAGAGAACTTCCAACTGTATCTCTTCATTCTGTTCAATAGGTAATAAAATAGTGAAGAGGGGCTTACTAGTTTTGCCGCATCCTACGTACTCAGTACTTCGTAGCAGTTTCTCTCCAAATGAATGAAATTTATGATAACGTACAACAATGGATGTAAATAAGAACTAGCTGTAAATCAAATACTATAAGAATAGTGCAATCAATGTTCTAACATATCCTTGTGTAAGTTGTGTTTGCCTGTCGGTAGTCAACAAATTTCAAATGTGTGCACATAATGCAGTGCACAGTGATATATATAAATGCTCTAGTTAACAATCTTTAAACGCGTTCTGATACATATAAAAAGTTACCCTCCAAGGCCATGTAGAAGTAGAAGAAATAAGAAAATGGCAAATTCAAACACAAAGGGCGTAAAGGAACTCATATATGTCAGTACATGTTCAAGCATTATTTATCGTGCCAGGATCCTTTGTCCATTTTACCCTGTCTCATGAATCTCAACTATTTATTTATATAGGTCCCACATAAATAGATGACTGAGATTCATAAAATAAGGTAGGGACAGGATAAAATGGACAGAAAATCCTGTCCCTTATTTATCACGTGTAGAACTAAAAACCTTGAGCAGTTGTAGAAGGATCACAAACCCAGCAAGAAGAATAACTCAATCCTTTTGTTTGTTTGTGTTGGTTGTGGATTGCAAGTTGACAAGTTAAATGTCCAGGAAGCAACCATTCGTTGACAAAAGATCATTCACTAACACCAAACTTTCTCATCCAAGGTCGTCCTTTTCAGCTCACTTCCACGACTAGCGAGCTTCTCTTCAGTCGGCAAAAAAGTCCTGTTGGAGTCTTTTCTGACAATATTTCCTATCTTCACATAATATCAAACTGTTGACTTTCTCTTTTGGTTTTGAGATTATCACAATACAGGCTATACAAAAACTATAAATTCTCTTTTATTTAGCAATTTCTTAGGTTAAATTTATTGGACAAAAATTGACTAAATATGATAAAAAGACTTATAGAGTTAATAAGTAATTAATGTTCAACCAACTAGTTAGCCATTGATACCAATATTGCATTTACAAGGAGCCCCCTTTTCTGAACGTATTAAATGCTCTGCTATGCTTTGAATATTCAACATAAATACATATTCCAGTCGGAAATGAACTAATACTTAGGTTAGGCGCCTAATATGCTCCGTACAATAACTTTCTTATTTCAAACTTTAATGTAATATGATTTACTCCATAGTTAGGCACAAACAAAGCCTGAACTTAAACACGTTTTTTTAGTTTTCAAGAGGTAATTACGGGGAACCGTGTTTCTAAGACCCTACCATACTAAACTGGTGAAACTATGGAATGTTGCATTAAGTGATATGTTTCATGCATAAGAGTTTAGTTGGTCCCATGGCTGTCCTAACGAAGATTCAGGTAGGCTTCCACCGCTCTTGACCGTCCTCCCTCTTCTATGCTCTTCCATTATAATGGAGTCAGAAAATAACAAGATTCAAGTCTTCTGCACAAGCTCTCCTCTAAATTCCCTTTCATGTTCTCCCAAGCCATGAAAAACAGCAGAGAGAGCATTAGAAGGTTGATGGTGTTGAAGCATCTTATCCGAAAGTTGCAGCTGGTTCGCTCACTTTTGGCACCAAGGCGACTGACAAATATCAGTGACGGTGATTCCAGAGAAAAGAACGAGGTTGGAACAATAGTTCCTAAAGACGTGAGGAAAGGACATTTTGCAGTTGTTGCAGTGCAGGGTAATGGAGAACCAAAAAGGTTTGTTCTGGAGCTGAACTACCTTAGTAATCCAGCCTTCTTGAGGTTGCTGGAGCTGGCTAAAGAGGAATACGGGTTCCAACAAAGAGGGGTTCTTGTTCTTCCTTGTCAACCGGAGGAACTAGAAAAGATTCTGGATGACGAGTAAAGGTCTACTCAAATGGTCCAACACATCACATTGGTAAATTCGTAATGTCTACACATTCTTGGGTAGGATTGTTGGAAGACAGATGTCTAAAACTTATTCTTTCATTCTTTTCGGGACTTCTTGTAATGTACATGTACAATGCTTTGCTTTGTGAGCTTCCAGTTATCGTCGATTCCCCTATATGCAAGGAAATAGCTACATCCTGAAGCGGCAATTCAATGTTTTGAGTACTAACCATCAGTGGCTAATTTGTTTACAAATATAATTTCAACTCTGCAAGCTGTCTCACATATTAGATCAGTACTAAGTTCTGTCATCACTACTAGTGCAGTAGCACTTGTTTCCAGAGATTTTCAATTGTGTGATTCATTTTCGTACATTCTGAATCGTTGCTCGTTCACTGTTCACATATCTTCTAAATGTACAACTCTTGATTGAACTATGCAGTAAATTGCACAGCATGACAGAGGATGAAAGGAAAGGTCCTAACTTAAAAATCAAGTTTTATTTTACCTCTGAACAATTATTTGGGCCTACAGGTTCTCTCAAGCAACTGGAAATTGCCATGACAGCAGATTCAACAGATGTGTCCTCCCCCTGATTTTACAATCAATCTAATAAATAACTTCCTAACAATCTTCATAGTTAACCACAAAGCATTATTACAATAGAGTCAAATCGTGAATTTACCTTTTCTTTCCAATAGAACATATTTCCGTATTTCCCTGCCAAGCGGCTCCAGAAGCTACGTGGAATGTCTAGATCGACAGAAGCCCCCACATTGAAGTTTAGTATATTTCCTGGTAAAAAAAAATAGCTTAGCTGAATAATTGCTGATATAGTCAAAATAACAAGCTCTTGAATCGTATTACCAAATGTAGGATCAGCCACAAAGACAATAGTTCTATCATCTACTTGCCAAAAATCTCTGACTGCCAACCCTGGAACAGTTTCATTAATCAACTGATTAAGATCATGTCTTTAAATGCCAAAAAGATTCAACAAAAAGAAAATGATAGATTAAAATGCAAATACCACCTGGTGTTTCAGGATAATTTTGAGCTAGAACTCTCAACTTGAATCCTGTATCCTTTTCAATATCTGCTATCTCATGTGCCAATCTTTTCTCCTGTGAATTACAGTTAAAATGCTGAAGATGTAACACATTCCATCTTACATTGTTTCATATTCGTCTCAAATACAAGTACTCTAAGCATTTTGTTAGTTTCAGAGTTGGCACTGAAGTGCACAAAATATTTAACTATTTGGAGTTAGAAAAAGAAGAAATTTAGAACCATGTTTCACTCTTGATAAAACTACAAATCTCATAAGATATAAGCTTCAGCACATAAAACTGCTCATCTAAAAGCATCACACAGTCACAGGTCACACCGAGTATGAGTATATAAAACTGAAAAAGCAAATATCGATCAAATGCTAAGTCCAATACTCTCCCAGACACGAACAAGTGACATAAACGTGTGAGTAAAAGAGAAACCACACCTGGCCATCAGAAAGAAATCCGGCCACATCTATTACTGTAGTGAATTCTTTAGGAAGCAATTCCGGCTTGTTCACACCAACTTTTGCCGAAGCAATCCCAACTCCTGCAATCACAAACCGTCATTATCTTGATAAAGATGCCATCTAATCTGATAAGCATTAATCACAGAGACCAAGACATACTTGCCTGAGAGAGAGAGACAGAATGTGAGAGCCCCAGAGAGCGCAAAGTTCAGAGATTTGGAACCAGTTTCGTGGACCCAGTTGCGAAATTTGATCGATTTTTGATTTGGAGAGCCAGAAGCCGTGACACGTAGCGTAGTCGCCGGACGCGAAGTTGTTCTAAGCCCAAGAGATGACGTTAGATGAAGGAAAGCCATACGTTCTTTTTTTGTTCTAATCGGGACCTTGCAACTAAAAGCGAAGTAGTTTAGCTTTGTTTATGTTTCTGGTTATAACGAACAAACAAACAGTTGGAAGCGCGTGCAGTGGCCGCGGGAGAAGATGAATGGAAACTTTTTCTACTAATTTCTTGCTACTACAAGACTAAAGAAATCTTGATATAAGCTTCTAAATTTCCACACAGACAACGAAACTGATACATATCTTGGTATTATCATTTGTGGGGAGATTTGTAAAGAAATTTGGAAGATTAGAACCATCTCTACTGAACTTTCAGTGTCATGGTGTTTGAGAACGGCTTAGTGATGAACTAAATAAGGCTGCAGAAGAAATTATGTACACGAAGGTTTAATCAAAACAGCTTCTGACTGGAACGAGTATGGTTATAAGGTTCAAGCCCTGAGACGTTAGGAAGGGTAATTCCTTCAAGAACATGATTTTACGATTTCAGTTTCATTTGGTTCTATCATTGAAAATCCAGCAGTCATCATTTCCTGACTTAGTTTCGATTTCAAATTTCAGCGGAAGGTCAGTAATGTCTCACTTGCACTTCCTCATGATTTCATTATTACCAACAACAGGGTAAGCATCAGAAGGCAACTTAATGGAACATGACAATTCGGGATCAACAAGACAAACCATCCAGCTCCTAGTTGAAGGTCTTTCATCCACAATAACAAGCCAAGCTTAAAAAACTGAGGAAAACATAAGCTGGCATTTCCAACGATTTCCAGTGTGCAGAAAGGATCAACAAAACATACACAAACAGTAACCTAAGGGAAGTAGACCGGCCAGTTGTAGTAATACGAGTCCCGGTGGTCTCTGTCCATGTACTCATTCCACTGCAACAAATTGAGACCCAGACGAGTTTAGCATTTAATGCAAAGCAAACATTTTACTGTAACTACGAAGTGGTACGACAATGAAAAAGTAAAACATCAAGCTTGCAGAATGTTAGAAGTTAATCAAACCAATACCTTGAAATTATATGGTTGTCGCTTTTTCATTGCTTTCTTCCAATGGTACTGCTCAAATAAAAATGCCTTGTCATGCCAGCTGCAGATTGAAGCATATCAAAATGTAAGAAATATTGTAATTGTAAGCAATCAGCCAAGCAGATCATTGAAACATACTAGCAAGGATAATTTTCTATTGTAATGCAGCATAAAAAAACAAAATAATCACAATGTTAACCTCATCAACCAACGATACCCACAATAACCTTGCTAATACAGTCAAACATTCTTGCAACACAAAAAGCTTCCAAACGCGTAGAGTTCAACCACTGTAATCCAGACGTGAGAGCATCTCGAAGACAATGTTTCCCCTTTAAGGTAGTAAGGAAGAAAAGTTAAATCATAAACCACCAAATCTCATAAAGAACATGGAACACAGCTCATGCATACCCATTTAATCACTTAGATTTCACTGCAAAATGTCCATGAACTATGAACCAATTTAGAGCAGGAACAAAGCAATGATTGCCACACCTTTCTGAAAACAGTGGAAATGGTGATAGGCGAAAGTAGTAAAAGATTTAAGACATTGAATAATCACAGAAATAGTGCCTAAACTACTAGCCATCCAAACATCAAGTGAACTAAGAAAACTAACGTCCACTCTCATATTTTTCCCATACGAGCAATCCAGTCTTAGGATTTGGATAGATAAATTTCAATCAGAACATGGGAGCAAACAGAAACTAAAACGTAAACGCCCATTATTTCGATTAAAATCCAGTACTAACTGGGTTCCATGCAATCCTATTTCTAATTTGGTGCAGAAAAGACCGTGAATCTCATTATCTTTATCTTCCTCAAAAAACAAGCTCAATAGCCAATACCAACATCACATCATTCAAAGCATAACCCTTTAATATTGAACAAAAAACCAAAGGCAATGAGCATAATCAAATTGATAAGGAAAATTTAACTTTTAAAAAAATTTAGTGTTCAACCCCATGAATTAAAATTATCTTGTAAGAACCAACAATCCCTATATCAAGCAGAAGAAGAGTTAAGATTATAGAAACCGAAAGCATACTTGAACTGATTGGTAAGGTGCCACATGTAAGGGTCGAACCAGGTGAGCACAGAGAAAGCACCTGACCCGATCCATATGTTCCAAAACCGTTCAGGGTCCGCATGAGGGACTCCCGGGTCACCCCTGTAAGCATTTCCAAAGTACTTCTCCATATCGCTCTTTCTAGTCTCTTCAGTCGCTCTCACTCTCTTTATCGCTTCTTATTTCACTTACGGTATAGACCCAGACAAGATAGACACAAGACCTTATCTTTCCTGGGGATATACTTAAGTCTCTCATCGGGACAGGCCCAAACCTGGTCCATTCAAAAGTTTGAAGCCCGACCCGAATTGTCCCCGAGTAGTTCAAATTGTTTACTCGAGCGACGAGACAATGGAATTACAAGTCGTAAGCCATCGTGAGAGAGCTCTCTATAAATAAAAGACTCGATTTTTCGTTTTGGGTACGCAGCTTCCGTCTGTTCTCTCTCGATCTCTCACTTTAGGGGTTTTCAATCCTCAGTTTCCCTCCAAAATTCACATCCAAAAGAACCAAAACCCTGAAGTTTGGTCCTTCGGATTAATAAAAACCCTAGGATTTTGCCTTAATTTTATTTCATCAATGCTTTGCAATTGTTTCTCTACTTCAAGTTCTTTACTTTCAGTCTCCATTTCTGCTTTATCCAACTCCAATTTGGTTGGGGGGGCCATTTTTGCTATGCTGAGTTAATTTCTGGGTGCTAAACTTAGGATCCCATCTTTGTTGGACCGTTTGTTTGCGGAGAAAATTGGGAAGGGAAAACGAGGAAAGATTCAAATTTTGGATGATTATTTGATGTTAAATAACAGGGAAATTTTAGAAAAGCTCTAATTTTGACATGTGGGTTGAAATATGAGAAATGGAGGTGCAAGGAATACATCGGGAAGACCCAAAGCAGATGAGTTTGGCCGCGCAGTGGCGAGAGTTGCAGTCGCGCAGATTTGTTTGGGTTTGGGGTTTCAAGGTTTTAAAGAATCGGCTGTGGATTCGCTCACGGAGATTACAATCCGATACCTCAGTGACTTAGGCAGGAGTGCAAGATTCTACTCGAATTTATCAGGTAGAACCCAATGTAATGTTTTTGATATAGTTAGATGTTTGGAAGACTTAAGCATTTCAGGGGGGTTTGCAGACACATCAAGTTCTGGTAATTGTCTTGTTAGTTTCGGAACAGTTAGACAGATAATTGAATTTGTGGGTTCTAGTGAAGAGATTCCCTTTGCACAACCAGTTCCTAGGTTCCCGGTTAGTAGAGATGCGAGGTTAATTCCTAGTTTTGTGAAAATGGGTGAGGCCACACCTGGGAAACATATCCCCCCTTGGTTGCCTGCGTTGCCGGATCCTCATACTTACTTGCATACACCTATGTGGAATGAGAGGGTCTCTGATCCTCGTGCCGAAAAGATTGAACAAGCCAGGCAACGGAGGAAGGCAGAGAGGGCTTTGTTGGGTTTGCAACAGAGGTTGCTCGCTAATGGTTCCATTGAGGCTTCCACCTCTGCGGATGGAAATGGCGAGGATAAGGAATTAGGAGTAGCTGATAGTAATACTTATGTTGCTGTGCCATCCAAATCCGAAGAGATGGATGTTTCTGCAGTTGTTTTGCCAGACAAGTTGAAAGATCATGTTTCTGTCATGGATGCGTTTGCACCAGCTATTGAAGCGCTGAAAGAAAGCAGACTTGGTGATGATGGAGATAGTGAAAGAAGAATGCTACCAGAGAAGAGGCCCACCGTAAACTTTAGGCTCAAAGCTAGAAAGAAGATGTTAGGCGAATCTTTGGATTTGAGGCTTTCTAAAAAGGGTGAAGGGAGGATGAGACGCTGGTTAGGAAGGGATGAGGAGAGAGACGACAGAAAGAGGAGGGCAGAATATATACTCAAACAATCTATGGAAAACCCACAAGAACTCACTCTGTTGTAAAGTAATTCATTGACTGACTGGCTAATTCAGGGATTGTTTGTAGCAATGGGTGCTAGGTGCTCTATCGTGTAGCATATAGTTCTTGAATAGGTGTTATGAGGTTCTTGTTTGAGTCCCATTAGTCCTACGCTAACAATTTATAAAGGTATGTCAGAGCTTGTCTCATTGTGGCTTTGGCTTCCAAATCAACGTATCTTCTCTTTTTGTCCCACCATTCAATGGTTTAACAGTGCATCAACTTGTTTCTGAAGATGTTTATACTTCTCTGATTGAAATCATCTGTTACTTGTGATGCTTTTTCCTGTTGTTTGATCTATTTGTTTACTTGTTATTTGTTTTGATATGCAGTAAAAGGATATTTGTACACACTATGCAAGTCTGTCAAAAGTAGCATATTGCACTATAAAATATTTCTGTAGGTAATTTTACATTTAAAATTTTTAAAGGGAAATTAGATGAGTGATGCTGCTTAATGAAAGAAACGTTTGCATCCTAACTTATGTTGGGATCGACTATAGCAATCCAGCAAGAAGAAAAGAAAAGATGCATTTCAACTTAGAGATGCATAGATAGAATTTGTCACCCTAAGTTTTATTACTGTGACCTTCCTAGTAGAATATAGAATAGAACTAAGGTTTCATGTCTGCCTATCTTCCATATACTTAACCATTCCTTTCCATGTTTGGTGAGATTCATGTGTTCACGATAGAGATGTTAATTAAAGTTACTTGTTATGACCACATGATAATTTTTTCATTTTAGTGGTGTTGTTCATGAGATAATTCAATCATTCTGGTACTTTACTTCAGAGGATCCCTGCATATATTATCCTGTTGTTTTATAATATCATTTTGAAATTATTCTGGGGCTGGGCTGTTGCAGTAAATGTTTGCAGCACCCTCTTGATTGAACTTTGCTGAGGCTAGTGGCTTCAGAAATAAACTGAAGGATACAATACCTATCAATATGAAGTTATTAACTGTAGCATGGTTCTGATGAACACAATTGATCTAGGCTATTTAAGCATGTGGTTTGCAACGTGAAATGGTTATACTGTACCATCAAGTGTCCTTTGCATTTTTCAAGGTTGTAGATCTTTTTTACCAAAAGAAAAAAGTCCTAGATTCTTTATAGCTTTTTTACCAAAAGAAAAAGGTCCTAGATTCTTTATAGCTTTTTTACCAAAAGAAAAAGGTCCTAGATTCTTTATAGTTTCTTCTTTCAGTGACCTCCCAGGGACTCATAAATTGTTATGCAATTATTGCAATATGTGAGACAATTTTGTGATTGAAAGAATCTCAGGTATCTCTTTATATGTGAAACTTTTTTGTTAAGCCTTGGTTGCTATGACTGAGGAGCTTTTCAAATTTGACAGAGCCTAATCATGTGCCAGCAAAACTCATTTATATAAAGTTTCGATATTGCCCTTTTTATGTTCACAATTTCTAGTGATTCCATTCCGTTGATCTATTTGCTGTCAAATCATCGAATATCACCTCTGTTTCTTTGTACTCGCAGTAAATCAGTGTCCAGACTACATAAAAGTGAAATGCATAACTGTAAGTGCCATTGGTTACGTACAGTGTGCGAGGTGTTGTTTTCACACGGTTATCTGAATTGGTAGGTGTTGATTTTATGATAGGTTTTGGCTGCCAAGTGAAAGGGATAAAAACGAGCTTGCATTTATTCGCCTAGTTTCGGGATCCTACGGAAAAGATTTTGTTTGAAGTATAGAGTTAGAAAGATCTTGGAATTTGAGAAATGGATTGGTATTGGGAAAACCAAGTGCTCTCGTTTTTTGATCGTAGCAAATACAGAACTTACGATCGCCTTTACGCCCTGGTTTTAGATGGGACTTCATATATTCTTATCCTCTTGTGATCTATTAACCATCCAACTGGTTTCCAGGATATAAGTTTTTTGATGCAAAATCTATGACTGGGAACCAAAGCCTTAAGATGCCGTATTACCTATCATTTGCCGTTGTCGTTCACTGGGTGATTATGGCAATTGCTACTGCAATATTGATACCTCCTTTTGATATTATCGGCCTAAGGTGAGAGATAGATGCATACGGCTGCTGTACAATGATGTGCATGTTTCGGTTGGATCAGCCTTAATTAACTATTGCCTTTATAAGAATATAACTATCAATTTCATAAACAATGGGACTTACAGGAATATAAGTAGTGAAAAGAACAGGATGCTGTTTACAGGAAAAAAGTAAAATAAAACAGAAGGGGGCGTCTGAAGTGTATGCGCAACCCAAAACCTCTCAAGTTATACTTGTAATCCATAACCTTGTATGGATGGCCCATGAGACCACAAATAAATGATAAAAGGTAAGAAATTCCATGGTTATAGTCAACTTCACATCATATTACAGGAGCTATCCAGAGTGAAAATAGACAGATGACTTACGTTACTAGGGATGCTCCGTTCACACAACCAGAAATCATGCCAAAGCCGTGAACTTAACCTTGCTCCAACTGGAAGGTAGGCTAATGTAATTAGTTCATAACCCTTAGCTAAGGGCATACCATTACTTTAATTGAAAGCATCTTCCAAGGCAAGAACAAGGTCAATGATAGATCAATAAAAGGTAAAACTATATAAAATACAAACATTAATTAGAGCTTAGTCCCTTCCATCGCAAGTTAGGTAGAGTTTAGATTTTTATGATCCATATTATAGAGGAGTATAGATAAATAGCTAGGGATGGCAACGGGGTGGGTATGCCTC
>JAOTBA010000005.1:35320405-35330881 GCA_025629845.1 Erythroxylum squamatum
ACCAGACATCTTCTTGACTGGATCTGTTTTTGTCTTTGTAATCTCCACATCATTAACAGGTGGTCTTTATTGGAGAAGTATAGCTGTAAAGCTTCAAAGCTTCATTTGAAGCCCAGAAGGTTTAAAATATTTGTAGAAGCCCTGGTTAGTCTGGAATGTCTATATTTCCACATCTTAATGCCTTTAATATAGGAACTTGGGTATTCTCTTGACTTGCTCAACTTATTGGTATATTCCAATGAAGGAGAACCAACTCTTGAAAGACCGAAAGAAGAATGTAAGGAAACGGCCTTCACATGGAGAAAATGGATCTCCTGCGGCTCCAAGCATTGTTGCAAATCAGAATAGGGCATCAGGGCAAGATACTAGAACTGTGAATCTGGTGCTGTTGGACAGCCAAAATATGCCAAAGTTGGGATCTGGAAAACTAGGACGGAATATAAACATAGGAGTTTTTCGTAGCAATAATAAAGGGGATCCAACTTCTTTAAAAACTGCAAGAAAAAGGCGGAAACAAGGTGATTCCTCATCCATATAATTCTTAGTTCTTGATGTGGTATAGTTTAACTTGGAACCTGAAATGAATTTATCGCAGCTCTCTGTTCATCTTCACTATGTCTGATGAAAAATTTGGTTTTCTTTCCATACATGCTTGCTATTGTTGATTGTTTCGGTGTATACTTGTATCTGATTCTACTTATAAATGGCACCAAGCATTCAACACAGGAATGTAGCTGAGAATGGTATGTGGATTAAGATTACACTTGATAGAAAGTACCATAAGGAAAATTCTTGATGCATTTTGTTTAGAGCTAGCTTAAAGATTGCAGAATCCATAACTTCATCATTTCTTAATATGTTCTATCTCATCAGCTGCATATAAAAAATGGGAAAAAGCTGCAATTGCTGGGGTTTCTTTGGTTGCTGAAGCTGCTGAGCATTTGGAACGAACGGTGATAGATAAGGAGGCTGAATGTGATCAAGGTATGGCAAGAATGAGGTTTATCATCACCATTTATGTTCCTCCAGCTGATTTGATAACATCCTCTGAAGTTCCATAACTGACAGTAGTTGACATTTTGAAATTCCAGGGCAATCAAGTCTTGAACCAGTTGAAAAAGCTCTGCCTCCATTGCCTTCACAAAACAATCACGTGGATAGCAATGTGCATAATAATATGAAACTTAAGCTCCAGTTATTCCCAATTGATGATGCGACTCGAAGAGCCTTAGAGATGGTGAGAAAGAAGAGAAAATAGTACTATAATGTTATGAGAAGTCTTACCATTGAAACATTTTGAGAACTTACTTAAGCATTTTTTTATTAGGATAAACATAATCCCCATCTAGAGCTCACCCTTAGTATGCGGAAAAAGATATCATCAATTTTGGAACATTTGAACCGGAAATGGGGTAATTCAAGTGTAGCATCTGGAGAGCTAATGCTTTTCCCTTACAATGTCCATAGAGAAAACCTAGTCAGTTGTCAAAAGTGGACACCGGACTCTGTATTCAGTGCAGCTGATGTATATGCGTTCATTGGAAGACCTCCTGTCTTTCGCTTGAGGTCTTTTCTGACTTTCCTTGAATGCTATTCGAGAACTTATCCTTGATACATGTATATTAACTTGTGCATTCTCAATGAAGGTATGGTTGGTTTCCTATCGAGGGGTTGACATCTCCAGATGGCAAGAACCTTCCGTTTCCGGGTATGGATACGATGGATATGGAACATGGGAAAAGAAAATCTTTGGCCCATGTATCCACATGTGGTTCATCAAATGATCAATCTCACAAATTTATGGACTCCTGTGATAATCAGATTAATGTTATGAACGAGAATCATGCTTGTGATCCCTCTTCCGATGTTCCTGATGAGGTATTTGTATGCTTTTATGCAATAGAAAGATATAATTGCGTTGGGCACTCTTAAAAAAAATGGAATGGATTCCAAAGCCCATCAGCCTTGGCTGCAAATATTATATGGAATATGATGTAGACTGGCAGCCATAGTACATTAAACTTTTGAAAGATAAGAGTTACTGTGCTTTGCATCTCTTAATTTTCTTTCCATTTCATGTTGTATGTTTTAGTAGTTGAGGATATCAAAACTCTGGTTTGTTCTAATCTTAATGGGGATTTTCAATTGAATTCATGCACTTTCAATGACTGAGATGGTTCAATGCAAATACTTTTCATGTAGGACACTGTTTGCCTGAACTTAATCCTTGGTTTATGTATCCTTAGGATGATCTACCATTGTGCAATGGCACTGCTGGGGAGTGGGCCGACAGCCTTACCAACATAAGTGTGGGAGATCTACTTGCAGAAGTGCCCCATGATGAAAATCCTCAATGTACTGAATCACCGATGACTCAGAGCAATCAATGCCTTCAGCAGATTCCTTTCAGTTGTGACTCCTTTGATGCTGCTATTGCTGCTCATATGTCAAAGCATCAAAATAAGTCTGTCTTTTGCTCCACTGCGGTGTCACATACATCTTCAATCTGGGATGCTGAAGAAACATGTGATGCATTCTCATTTCAAAAGAATAACACTCTGTATCAAGAAGTTCCTACTACATCTTGCATTGCTTCTTTTGGGACTGACAAACAGATGACTCAAGTGTGTTCAGCGCCCTCTGGTGCCCTTTTGGAGGTATAATTCTCCCTAATTTTTGTTTATTTATTTGCTAGCGGCAAGGAACTGTTCATGGCATTACTGTGTACCCCCCCTTTTGACAGGAATTAGCAAATGCTAAGGGCTTTGTTGAGAATGCTTCTGATGAGGACCCTATAAATGAATGTCAGTCTGACGTGCAGGATGTTGAAAACTCAGGAATGGATTTGACTGGGCTAGCGGATATCTATTGGGTATGCTCATTCAAATTTGGTGTTATTTCTATGCTCTTGTCTTCTATTAAAGCATGAATTGGTCAGTGTGCTGAAGATTTTTCCCTTCAATTTGCTGAAGCGAGATAGTTTTATCATTAGTAACTTTGTCACCTAGGCGATATTTAACAGCATATTTTTGCAGTTAAAGACATTTCTTGCTTTATTTCAGCCAAATCATTTTCTCATCAAATTTTGCTTTTCCTTCGTGCAGCCTGACTCGCTAGGACCGTTTGATTTGGATATGACATCATCTAAATATCACAGTGAAGATGTTATTCTTAGTGATAGCCTTGGTGGTTTGAACCGTTTGATTGCAAGCAGCCTGGACGCATTTCAAAATTGCTCCTTTTTTGGGTTGGACAAGAAAGATCCATCATCTAAAGTAGAAGCTCGAGAAGCTGTTTCTTTCTCAGACTTTCAGGTTGGTAGTGGGGTTTTAAGAAACTTGTACCCTAATGGGTCTTAAGAGACGAAGCCATACTTGGCAAAGCATGAAGAGAGTTGTCAGAAAGTATACGGATCACATTATCCGACTTGAGTGTGCTAAAGGGACTAGTGCAACCGAAAGAAATTTCTGGCTGTTGTATGTTGTTAATGTTAACTGATTTGAATCCCCAGGATATGTACAAAAATAGATGCTAAATGTTTTAACACAATTCTCCTTTAACACGCACTTTCTATGTAAACTGTTCAGAGTTATTGTAAACGAACAGTCACGAGCCTCATACATAAAAAGAACTCTATTTTCGTCTCTGATATTGTCCCATGCCTGCTTTTGGGCTCCATTCGCTTTGGAAAAACTAATGTTGGACCATATCATTGATCGGATTGTTGATTTTGATTTTTCAAATTTCTTATAATAGTGGGAGAATTTGGTCAAATTTTAAAAGAATTAAACACTAATTTCTTAATTTCAACTAATAAAATAAATTAGGGGTTAATAAGATATTAAATTAAATCAATTGAGCTGATCTCCGAATCAAGGAAAATATCTTATCTAAAATATCTATCATTGTTTTAAAAAGAACTCTCTTTTCATGTCTTATATTGTCTCATGCCTGTTTTTTGGGCTCCATTCGTTTTGGAAAAACTAATGTAGGACCATACCATTGGTCGATGAAACCTCAAAATAATTTTGATTTTTTAAATTTTCTATAATAGTCGTAGAATTAGGTCAAATTTAAATAAAATTAAACACTAATTTTTTAATTTTAAGTAATAAAATAAATTAAGAGTTTTAGATTAATTAATCAATTAATTAAAATTAATAAGATATCAAATCAAATCAATTGAGCTGAACTCAGATTTAAGGAAAATATTTTATCTAATTATAACATTGATCATTGGTGTAAAAAGAGTAAGTCTCGCAATTCAAGCAGTTAGTTCGAAACATATTAGGATAGTCATAATAAGTCTCAAATTTTCTTAAATTAATTGGTTCAAACTAAAACTTACTATCTATTGACCGGGTATGATAGCCTTCTATATTAAATAAATGATAGCAGTAAGCTTAATGAAAAAACTAAATCCTAAATTAATTTGCAACTATTCAACTTAATTTTTTTGTTTTTCATAAGTTAAATAGGCAATTTCATAAACAATTTATTTACCACTTGCACCAATCATAAATGACAATTACAGATCATTGAATTCATGGATAACTATTGAATAACTAACATTAAATTAAATTTTAAGATTTCATCAAATATAAGAATTTAAAACAATAAATACTTAAATTAAAACATATATAAAAGTTTAGAATAAAACTTTTGCTCCAATACTAAAAATAGAATACTCTAAGCCTAATCTTATCATATCTTGCAATCGTGTTTATCTAGAACAAATTCTAATCTTTTAACGATAGGAATATAAAGACCTACTTAATATTTAACTCTTTAAGTAAATATGTTATTTGATTTTATTTTAGTGTTTCTATTTGATATAATCTCCACTTTTTATATCTTAAAATAAAACAAATATTAGTTTTCATATTTAAGTGTCAAAAAATTAAAATAAAAGAAAAAATATCAAATAATATACCAAAATAACATAATTAACCGTCTCCAACCCAACTGAACTGGGTCAGAATTCTTGATATAAAATGTTCAAAATAATCAAGAAAAAAAAACATTTATGCAGGTTCCGTTCAATATGGAGTGAACTTGAATGGCAGCAGAATGAGTCGTGTAAGAAAGGGATACAGAGAGGCGGACCAACTTTTGGAATTGGAGTTGTCACCAAAACTTTTAACTTTCAAGTCTCTATCTACCCCTTTTATAGCAAACTCATTTTTTATCTTTGAATTATTAGCTCAATTTTAAATAGATAAAATTTCCTAATTGATATATTTTATATTAAGAGACCAAATAATTATTTTATCCTAATTTAACTATTTATATGCTCAATTAATAAAAAACTCAAATTCTTAAAACGACTAATTTTTTTATTCAATTTTTAAATCTCAGTTTAATTTATTTTAATAATTAATTTGTTAATTAATTGATAATTTTTTATAAATAAATGAATTTTTATAAACTAAAATAAATAAATAAATTTTTATTTTATATTTTTAAAATTAAAATTAAAATTATTTAATAAATAAAAATAATTATATTTTAAAATTTTAATCTAATCCATCTCTAACTAATTAGTTTTATAAACATCAGAACTCTTATTTTACCCCCCAAAAAAAAGAATTCCTTGCTGGTCTAGGCAAACTTACGTTTTCTTTGGAAACAAGAAAGAGCTTTTCAATCTTATAAATATCCTCCAGACCTACTCCCTCCAATTAAGTTTCCAATTTAGATTTGGCATACGCATACCTGATCCCTCCTCTCTCTCGACCATGTCTAGCCAAGCTGAATCATCTGACTCGTAAGTACTTTACCTGCTTTCCCTATAGATCTAGCATTCCAGTCTTGTTTGATTTCATGGATTAATGGGTATTCGGTACTTTTTCCAGTAAGGGTGCCAAGAGGGACTTCAGTACCGCGATCTTGGAGCGTAAGAAGTCGCCGAATCGGCTCGTTGTTGACGAGGCTATTAACGATGATAACTCCGTTGTTTCTCTCCACCCCGAAACTATGGAAAAGCTCCAGCTTTTCCGTGGCGACACCATCTTGATTAAGGTTTGGTTTCTGGACTTGTTGTTTTGTCTACGAGGTAGTTTGTGTGCCTGAATTTGAAGTTTAGGGTAATTTAGGGTTGGCATTCGGTGTTGGTAGAGATCTTTGGAAGTTGGTTTTTTGCGTTTTGATTTGGTAGTCGAAGGTGTTTTCCTTTGAATTGAGGAATTAACGGGTTCCAAATTATCAGATTCGTGGTAAGAGGGAGTATATCTCATTTTCTTATATTTGATGTCGTTGTTCTAGTGGTTAACTGCCTTGTAAAGATATAGCCCATATGTGACTCAATCTTTTCCGTATGCTTTCTTTGTGATGTTTAGGGAAAGAAAAGGAAGGATACTATCTGTATTGCACTTGCTGATGATACATGTGATGAGCCAAAAATCAGGATGAATAAGGTTGTGAGGTCGAACCTCAGGGTTAGGCTTGGAGACGTTGTTTCCGTGCACCAATGTCCTGATGTCAAATATGGAAAGCGTGTTCACATACTGCCTATAGATGACACAATTGAGGGAGTAACAGGGAATCTTTTTGATGCATACTTGAAACGTGAGTTAAATTAAATAATAATTGTATTTAAGACTGGGCTTTGAATCAATTTGGATTTGCGTTTGTGTTGTTTGTGTTTTTTCTGCATCTGGAATCATACCTCTTGATTTACAATAATTTTTTGACAAAGGCTACTTTTTCGAGAATATTATATTCAACGTTGCCGTAATTAGCGAGATATTTTATTTATTATTAGTGGACATAATTAACCCTAAAATGTAAGGTTATTGGTTTTCCTTTGTTTTTGAGCTACTTAAAGCAATTGTTTGGAGAACATTCTTAGTTTGACTTGCACTTTTGGCCTCAACATTTAGCAAACAAAAATTAATTTGGCAATTTTTGGTAGAAACTTCGGATAGGTGTTGCTATTACTAGTCCTTCAAGATTTAGAGACCCTCACTTATATCTCTTGTGATTAATCCTTCTACTGATTGCTATTTTCAGCTTATTTTGTGGAAGCATATCGCCCAGTTAGGAAGGGTGATCTCTTTCTTGTGAGAGGTGGAATGAGAAGCGTTGAGTTCAAAGTTATTGAGACTGACCCACCAGAGTATTGTGTAGTTGCACCAGACACTGAGATTTTCTGCGAGGGAGAACCGATAAGAAGGGAGGATGAAAATAGATTGGATGAAGTTGGTTATGATGATGTTGGCGGGGTTAGAAAACAGATGGCTCAAATTCGTGAGTTAGTGGAGCTTCCCTTAAGACATCCGCAGCTTTTCAAATCAATTGGAGTGAAGCCACCTAAAGGAATTCTGCTTTACGGGCCTCCCGGTTCTGGAAAGACTCTTATTGCCCGGGCTGTTGCTAATGAGACTGGTGCTTTCTTCTTCTGTATAAATGGACCAGAGATCATGTCAAAGTTGGCTGGTGAGAGCGAAAGCAATCTCAGAAAAGCATTTGAGGAAGCAGAGAAGAATGCACCATCT
Source organism: Erythroxylum squamatum (assembly GCA_025629845.1). Classification (NCBI taxonomy): domain Eukaryota; kingdom Viridiplantae; phylum Streptophyta; class Magnoliopsida; order Malpighiales; family Erythroxylaceae; genus Erythroxylum; species Erythroxylum squamatum. Next base: position 35,327,902 of record JAOTBA010000005.1, read on the forward strand.
ATCATCTTTATTGATGAGATTGATTCAATTGCCCCGAAGCGAGAGAAGACACATGGAGAAGTTGAGAGGAGAATTGTCTCCCAACTCTTAACCCTGATGGATGGACTTAAATCTCGTGCACATGTTATTGTTATTGGAGCTACAAATCGTCCCAACAGCATTGACCCAGCTCTAAGAAGGTTTGGAAGGTTTGATAGGGAAATTGATATTGGGGTTCCAGATGAGGTTGGTCGTCTTGAGGTTCTTCGCATCCATACAAAGAATATGAAACTTGCCGAAGATGTAAGTAGCAAAATTATTCCCTGTTTCTAACTGTGCGCGTTGATATGTTGGGTTATGGGGGTCGTATGTCTGCCTGATCTTAGGTAGGTTACCTTCTATAAAAACTTATCCTTGAATTATTGGATAATATCTGCAGGTTGATTTGGAAAGGATTGCTAAGGACACACATGGCTATGTTGGTGCTGACTTAGCTGCCCTTTGCACTGAGGCTGCACTTCAATGCATCAGAGAAAAGATGGATGTCATTGACTTGGAAGATGAGTCAATAGATGCTGAAGTGCTTAATTCAATGGCAGTGAATAATGAACACTTCAAGACTGCTCTTGTATCAAGCAACCCATCTGCTCTGCGTGAGACGGTTAGTATGGATAGTTATTGGTGATAAATTAAGTTATTTAGCTTATTGTCTTCTGGACTGTAACTAAAAAGTTATGGATCAGGTTGTTGAAGTGCCTAATGTTAGCTGGGAGGATATCGGTGGTCTTGAGAACGTTAAGAGGGAACTTCAGGAGGTAATTGTTGTTGCATTATTGTGCTAGATGTGTACACAATTTGGATTTATATGTGAGGCCTTATGTCCTTTATTTGACTTGTCTGATTATTTTTGTGGTACAGACGGTCCAATACCCGGTGGAGCACCCTGAGAAATTTGAGAAGTTTGGTATGTCACCCTCTAAAGGAGTTTTATTCTATGGACCTCCTGGATGTGGGAAAACACTTCTTGCTAAAGCTATCGCCAACGAGTGCCAAGCAAACTTCATCAGTGTGAAGGGCCCTGAATTGCTTACAATGTGGTTTGGTGAAAGTGAGGCCAATGTTAGAGAAATTTTTGACAAGGCTCGCCAGTCTGCTCCTTGTGTTCTATTCTTCGATGAGTTGGATTCAATTGCCACTCAGGTTTATTTAGTTTTCAGGCATCTGTTTTATATACATCAAAATCATCTTTGATTATTGGAATTTTTTTTCGCGATTCTGTTTGAGAAATGTTTATTGCTGTTTTCTTCTGCTTATGCTTTTCAATGCTCTATATTTGTAGAGAGGAAGCAGTGTTGGAGATGCTGGAGGTGCTGCTGACAGAGTTCTCAACCAACTTCTGACAGAGATGGATGGGATGTCTGCTAAGAAGACAGTTTTCATCATCGGGGCTACTAACCGACCTGATATCATAGACCCTGCACTTCTGCGACCTGGTCGTCTGGATCAACTGATTTATATTCCTCTTCCAGATGAGGATTCTCGCCACCAAATTTTCAAGGCTTGCTTGAGGAAATCACCCTTATCGAAGGATATAGACCTCAGAGCACTTGCAAAATACACCCAGGGGTTCAGTGGTGCAGATATCACAGAAATATGCCAACGGGCATGCAAATATGCCATAAGAGAGAACATAGAGAAGGTGTGTTTCCAGTTGAACTTAATGGATATAGTTTAGTTGTCCATGATCTAGTTGTGGACTTATGTGTTTGTCCTGCAGGATATTGAGAGGGAGAGACGAAGGAGTGAGAACCCTGAGGCCATGGAAGAAGATGTTGATGATGATGTGGCAGAGATCAAGCCAGCACATTTTGAAGAATCAATGAAGTATGCTCGTAGAAGTGTGAGCGATGCTGATATTCGCAAATACCAGGCATTTGCTCAGACTTTGCAGCAATCAAGAGGGTTTGGATCCGAGTTCAGGTTTCCTAATGCTAGTGGTGGAGCTACTGGTTCTGATGCCTTTCCTGCTTCAGCAGGTGGGGCTGATGAAGACGACCTTTACAGTTAAACTAATGTCAGATATTCTTATCACGTTTATACGTGTATTTGCTCAGTTCCATGTATGTTCCAAGGTGACTTTGTCCAATGGAAAACACCTAGCTGCCCCCTTTCCCATTTAAGGAACTCTTTTCTGGTAGTTTGGCAGTTAGAATTAAAACTTATTTGAACTAGACAAATCTTTGAACCTGCTCGCAAGGTCTGTTGACCTGTGAATCGTTCAACATTTCTTGTCAATCGGTTTGCAACATGACGTTGATTCTCTTTATGAATGTGGTCGCATTTACATTTACATGCATCTACCGTACAGATTAGGCACGAATTCGAGTTCTTTCGGACTTTCTATAGGTATTCTTGTGAATGCAACAGAGTTCTATTGGTGAGAAACTGCCTCATGTAGACGGTGTCGTGTGGTATTGGGGAACAACATTTACTTGCCTAGTTTGTTACGCTAGCATTCTAAACCATCCATCCAGCATTTCCATCTCAAGGTTAGAACAGATAAGGGTTAACTAGCAATTTTGTTGGGACTTGATTTTGAAACCGGACCTCAATTGAAAAAAAAACGAAAAACGGAAAACGGAAATGAAAAACAAAAGCCCAAAGCGAAAACGAAGGCCAAAAGTCAAACGAAAACAAATCGGAGCAAAAAGCCTGCGGACACGGAAGGAAACATCAAGCGAAAAACAAAACGGAAAACCAAATGAATCGAAGGATCGCAAATCCAACTTAAGTCAAAGTCCGACATCTGACAACGTGTACTTTAGAAAAACACCGCGTTGGAAACCATACGACACACTCGGTCTAAACTAATCCAAGTCGGTATAAATAAACAAATCATACCTTAATTAACATCGCATCATTTTTTTTCTTTTTCTTTTGCCATCAAGACGCACACATGTCTATATATCACCAATCCATACCATAAACAATAGAAGTTAAA